>JAABOM020061723.1:0-10791 GCA_011800125.2 Solanum clarkiae
TTTGTCAAAAAACTTTTAATTTGATCAAGTCGTTTTAATTCAGTTAAATCATTTTCACAACTTTAAAGTCAATCCACCTTTTCAAAAATTTATAAATTGTCGATAGTTAGTCAAATTTTCTTAATCGCCAGATAACTGCATTTAGCAGCCATTTCGAGTGCGTAAAACCTTCTTGAAATAAAAATGTGAACCCGAACATTTTTCTTTAGAATTTTTAAAAGATTTTTCTGTTAGTCTTTTAAAATATTTTTGGTTTCCTAATTATCCGCAAAATTAGGTGGTGACTCTATTTTCTTTGAATTTTAAAAAATTGGTTTCTCAAATTAATTGAGTTTTAAATCGATTTTTTGATTTTCAAAACAATTTTTTCATTTTTCTTTTCGAGCCGGTCATTTTTCGACGTAACGATATTTACCAAGTATAAAATGCAAAAAAATAATTAATAAAAACTTTTGAATAATAAATAATTTGAGACAAGAAGATTTAAAAATCACTCCGGATAGTTAGCGTTGCAGTGAGTGTGCACTTAAAATTATTGTCTTTCCAAATAGTAATTGACTTTCAAAGTCACTTAATTTTGTTATGCCTTCAAAAATTTATTCATTTTTATTTGGTTAGATTCTATGGACATCTAAATTTACCTAGTTAACTTTCACAGTTATTTTATTTGAAAGTACAACTTTCATTACTTATTTAGTGATGTGACAATTAGTATAAAGTTTTAGGAGATTTTAAAAAAAAAAATGGAATCAATACTAAGATTATTTTATGCAGCTATTCGCCTTAAATTCAATTTAATTTTTGATTGGACCTACTTAAAATGAACCGATTATATGAGAAATGTCTGTAATAATACTTAACAACATCCAATGATAAAATGTTAGAGAAAATACCTAAAATGCACCATAATTTTGCTCATATTTATTTTGGATGAAACTCTCTCGTCTAATGACTTCTATTAAGCAAGTAGTGTATTTAATATTACTAAAACACTTGTAATGGTGACAAAATAAAATGTAATGGCTGTCATATCAAAGTTTTGATAAAAAGAAAAATGAATAATTGACATAACCACTAGCTAGCTATAATGTTAATAATAAAATTGGTATTCATTTGATAACTAGACAAGTGACCGAAAGGTGTTGCTAACAACTTATTGGAATTGCATTATATTTGTGAAAGGAGTAACCAATGTGTCCCACTTGATGAGTTCTTCAACACAATTATCACCCACTCCATTTATTCTTTTTTTTTTTTTTTTTTGTTTTTTCACATTTAGTATTTGTTCGCATTGAAATTCAATTAATTCGTATTTGTGCCGCGCAAGGCCCATTCAAGGGAAGCGCTCCCTATCAAAAAAAATTTTTTTTTTTTTACATAGGACTTGAACTCAAGAACTCTGATTAAAAAAAAAAAATAACTTCATCTACTGCACCACATTCTTTGGTAATTTCATTTATTCATTTGTGTATGCTAGCTACTTCTAGTTATCATAAATATTAAGCAATTAACTAGGAAAATTTACAAAAATGCTTTTAGTAGTAGGGGTAAGGTTCGCGAATAAGCACCATCTAAATTGTTGGGTAAGATACATTCACATTTCGCCTATATGGCAAGACTCGTGAGGGGGATTGAAGTTGTTCAAGATAGAGTCATGGATCGAACATAATGAGTGTTTGATAGGTTTATTTAAGATATAAAATTATTTTCTTGCTATAAGCTATAAACTTTTGATATGATAGTAAGCATATAGTCCTACCATCAGGGCTGGAGCCACCCTGGGCCGAGAGGTGTCAAGTGAGATCCCTTTGTCGAAAATTTACATTGTACATATAGGTGAAAATTTGATTTAATAAATATTTATACAAGCATTGATACCTCTTGACACAAATTAAATGTTTAGTATAGTGGTTAAGGAGTTACAAAAATTGCATGAGGTCATGTGTTTTATCCTTGGTAGCAAGATATATATTTTTATTTGACATCTTTTATTAAAAATTTTGACTCCGTCACTGCCTACCATAATTTTATGGAGCTTAATTGGAGTTTGTTCATTCAAAGCTTTGGGTCAGTTTAGCGATCACTATGCATTGATTATTTAAGACAAGATTAATTACAAATACTTTTTTGCAGCATTTGTCACTACTTGTGTATTCTAGAAACCTACTAGGAAAAAATAGGAACACGATCTAAATAATTAATTTCCAATTGTACCTAAATTCGAATTAGCAACTAATTAATCCCAAAAGAAAGCACTTCCAAGTTCATTAAAAAAAGAACTTTTTGAGCTAGGGTAGCTACATATATAGTTGATTCAAACCTCTGAGCCACTTGATTTATTAATTTCCTACATTTAATTTTTATTTATTAAAATAAGTATTAATAATTAGTGGAAAAATGGTATATAAAATGCGAACTCAAATTAATAAAATTTAAATCATGAATATTCCTCTTCGATCTCCATGAAGACATGAGGGGATCACCTTGTTCACTAGCTGTGCTATTTTTAAATTGTTTTACAAACTTTTTTGAAATGATCTCATTTGTTTGAACTTTTTTTTTTAATTTATTATTAACAATTGGATCGATATTATAGATCTATGATGTACAATTATATATATGTCGTTCTATCCATATTAGCAAAATGATCTTCTATCGAGAGGTTCACAAATACATCCTATTTATTTTTATTATTACACTTGCAATTTTCTTATTTAAATATAATTAACGATCGAACTATAGATAGTATTATGTGTGCTATATTTTTATATAAACAAGTGATCAATATTTTCATTCAACTTTTGTCTAGAGGGTGTGTATCTAATAACTCAATTTGATTTTGTATTATTTTTGGTTCAACTTTATAATTTTCGATTTTAATTGGCTCACTTCATTATTTTTTTCTCTACTTTCTTATCATTAATCATTAACTTAGCAAAACATCCAAATCACTAACTTCAGACATGACAAAATTGTCACTTTCTAATTTCTATAAATGTTATTAGTGATAACCTCAAATGATCTACGTACGATCCATCTTAATCATATTTTAAGATATCATTATCAATAATGACATTAAGATGTGAAATTTGTGCTGGTGATGCATTATACACTATTTTAATCCATCCTTATGTTATTAATAATAATTAACAAGATTTGACCTCATCTTATCTTTTACCACTATTCTAACACTAAAATGACATTGGCTTTTAAGGTTTTAATGGTTGCTCAGCCTTTAATTAATTATAAGAGCTAAAGAAAATAAACGATTTAATTTATTGATAAGACCTTGCACTTCGATTTTCATATTATATAATTAGCAATATATGTAGAACATGACTTCATGACTGTGACATAAATAATAAAATAAAATTAAGTAACATTTGCAATCTTATATATGCAAATGTCTCAGAGCCGTTTCAACAAATTGGAACCCAACGTTAAACTTTATAATGAGGGTTTAATTTTTTTTAAATATATATAAATTGAAATCAATTGCACACTCAGTGTAATGCTACAATTGAATTTTGGAGAGGATAAAAGATGTATATATGCATATCTTTTAAAGTAAGAATATATAACAAACAAATTTTTAATGAAAAATAAAATTAAAGTTAGAACAACAAAATCTAGTTAACAATTTGAAAAGTTTAGAAGAAGACACTCAAAGACAAATTTGATTTTTTTATAGACAAATGATAATAGAGTTTGCATGATGTAGAAGAATGAAAAAGGCAAATATATGAATAATAATGTAGGTTATGCTAGTCGCTTGGATATAAATGAGACAATAAAATAGATAATCATGTAATAATGAATAAATGAGACTATCATTACCTAAAATGATTCCATTTCTCTTTTCAAATTAAATAGTTCAAGAGATTTTTAATAATAAAAATTCTATTATATTAGAAACAATAGTGAGGAGTTTCGGCTGAGTCATCGTCATGCCTGCTCCTCAGTTGCTTCTTCTCTTGCCACGTGAGCTGCTCAAGCAGACAGCAAATCGACATAGTTGCTTGAGCAGCTTGAGAGTACATTCGTAATATTTTATGGTTCTTCCGTTATAATTTGTTTGTCTTATTTTTATTATTAAAAAATACTGCTAATCATGATAATTACAGTATAATTAAACCAAGAAGTTCATTTATATTGATAAATAAATTTTTGATAAGTTCTCAAAATTTTTATATGTGCAACATAAATTAGAAAAAAAATAGGTAGAAATTAAATTTTTTATAGGTCTCAATAAGTAACAACTTAAAATTTTAAATCGAGGCTAAAGGTTAATTATATTGGTTTGTACTAGCATGAGCTATCATAACTAGTATAAATAGAAAATATATTTTTAGAAAAAAAAATTAGCACCGGCTCTTGGTAGGACTGGGCATAAAATTTTGAAAATCGAATTGTGAGATCCCATGTTTCTTTCGCATAACATACATAGCATGACATGAGTATATGATGTATATATGACTTGGTGTATCACATTGGGTGAATAAGGTTGCAAGAAACGGTAATATTAAATAATTATACTAAAGTTACGAGTCAAGGATGTCCTTAAACAAGTTTGGGTTTAAGAAATGCCTTGTGCAAAATACTACCCATTTAAACGTTGGAACTACCTTATACTTTTGGAATAAGACTAAGTCTTCTTACCATAAAAGGAATAGAATATTTTATGAGTTACTTAAAATGCAAAAAGTTTGTATGTTAAATGTGAAAGTCAAGGAAGTTGCAAAAATAAAAATCGGCAAAAAATTATTGTAAATATTGTTAAGAAATTCAATGAAATTTTATGTCAGATGTCTCAACACTTTTCTCCTAATATATAAAGAGTTAGAAGACCCATCAGCTATCAAATCGAAGGTCTACGAGTCCAATTTTCAACGAACTAAACAATTCATCCACCCAACTTCAAAATAGAAAGATATTTGAATTTTTGTAAGACTGTTCTTGCTATCAAGACACACGCAAGTGTATGTGATGTAACAAGTAGTAAAGTGACTCTTTCCAGAGCCGAATTGTAGTACCTAATGAAATTTAACAAGGTTTTCAAAACTTTTTTCAGTGTGCTAAATTAATTGTGTGTATTGTAAAGAGCTTTAAAGTTTATCGTTCCTAATTGTAAGAGTGATAAAACTACAACTAAACTTGATTCAAGTTTTGCTATGGAAAATGATCAAGTAAGATGAATTCGAGGGCTGCAATAGTTACAAATATCATATATAATACTCATTACTTCGGTATCCTATGGGCTTTGAAATTACTGATTCACAGGGTTGATATTACAATCATGGTCGTCTGACCTCTAATTGTCTACCCTTGTTGATTGTATAACAACATTATTGAGTGGGGATAGACATGAGCCACCAAAGATGCTTATAATCTATGAGGTCTCGACCTATGGAATCCTTAGTAGAAGTTTATAGTCTCACAAGTATATTGTTATCGTAGGATTTATATTACCAATATAGCATAACTAGTGGATCCACATATAGCATATGATTTGTGACACCCGCTTAGTGAAGTCGACTTCTGCCTTAGCAAGTAGGCTTCCTTTTCTCCGATGTATGGGTAGATATTGAAACTTCATGTTATAACTCACATGTTGTTATTATCTGTTATGGTTCTATCCCACATATGTATAATTCTTTATGATGCTTTACATGACTATCCTTACACTTGTGCATTGACCACTATCATATTTACTTGTGTTTTTAAATACCTTTCATATCATGATGTTTTACTTGATCAGTTGCACTACATGATTTACTTTGCATTGTATAGCTTACATACTTAGCATATTCAAATATACTAATGTATACTTCTTTACCTACATTATATTACAGTACAGGGATGGAGAATCATTTCACTTCTCACATTTGTGGCTGGTTGGTGATACTCTCGTAAATTATTGTGCGTCCTCATGCTCTGTGAACAAGCCTTATTCTTTATACTTCTATTGCTTTAGCTTATGTTGAAAACTTGAAATTATTTCTTATTCTACTTACTTTGAGGGTGAGCTAGAGACATTTCTTGCACCCCTTACCCCCTTGTCCTGTTTCCTTTTATGTTAACTATGTTAGAGACATGTTGGAGATGTAAGAGTCAATATTGTTTATTTCTTCCTTTAATGTAACACCCCAATTTTTTTTATCTAAGATTAAGTCATCCTTCATATGATATTAGATTCTAATTGATAATTCTTAATTGAGCATAGATGTTAAAGTCGATTTCTTAGTGTGGGAATAAAATTGGAGATGATACGAGGTCGTAGTTCTAATGTAAGATTTTATAAAAGTTAGGTGAACCAATGACTTGTAGATTGTATATACATGCTAGGATCAATTCTTAAGTATTTAAAATATATTAGGTGTGATTTAGAGTCATAAGAGACCTTTTATACCAAGCCAAGTCCAAAACATTTTTAGCAACTAAGTTTTCATATGAGTCGATAGAAGGGTCAACTTCAAATGACTATATCTCCTAAAGTATAATGATCTAGATGATCCATAATATATCAAAAGGAAGATATTTGAATTAGCTTTCCAACGCATCTGATTTCACCTTAATCACATTTCAGAGTAGAAAGTTATAACCATTTTACTGAAGGGGTGTAGAGCTGTCCGAAGGTCGGCGACAGCTCCACGTGGCGGACCAAACGCGGGTACTTTTATCCTAAAACCTTTGAGGGTCTATTTAGGGTCTCAAAATGCATAAAACGTCAGTTTTCATAATCAAAACCCTCTCCCTTCACTCCTAAAGATAAATACTCAAGAATCATTAAGAAAGTCATCAAATTAGGATTAACTTTCAAGATTCATCCTCAAGGTGAGTTATTCTTCATAAATTTCAGTCTAACCAACCCAAATTTCTTTATCTATTCATGAATCTCTAATAGAACCTTACACCATAACCTAGGATTTCAAGAAGATGAATTCAAGAATCCCAAGAAAGGATTTCTTGATTCTTCTTATTCAAGAAATGCAAGGTTCTTCATCAAGACATTAAAAATTCTAAGTCAAGAATTCAAGAATTAAGGAGAAGCCCTTCAAATACTGCCTTTCCAAGTTCTTTCTCTCAAAAGGAACTAACGAGATCGAGGATTTACTCCAAGAAAACTAGTATTCATCCAAATTCGATTGTGATGTCAACTTTCTAGGTATGTAAGGCTAAACGAAAATATGGAATTGTTCTTCCATGTGTCCCATAGATGGTCTTAGATGAGAGTTGAAGGTTCTTGAGTCCACATGCACGATTCTTGATTATTTTCTTAAAAACTATATCTATTACATGTATTTTTATATGTTCATGATCATCACAAAGTTGTTTTCTTGAATTGAATATTTTCATGAGATATTGCATAAACCTTACTTTTTATTTCATAAAGATTGCATGAATGAAGACAGGGATTGAGTCTAGAGTCTTGATTAAGGATGTAGATAGAGATAGTGATTGTGAATGTGAGAATGAGAATAGATTAATAGAACTTGATAGTCCCTTGAGTCTCCATAAATAAACTCTAACAATTTGTCTATTCTATTGTTCCCTAATGATGGTTTCTAAGTCCTGAATTGAATGAATTAAAGGTTGATGATAGTGAATTGAGAACCTTAAAGAGGTTGAACTACGTCTTAAAGAAATATTTTCAAATTCCATCGAGTTAATGAATGAATAATGAATTGATGTCCAAGTCCGAAAGAGACTAAATAATGATAAATGATGGATATTAACGTTTATGAGCATGTTGAGTCTATGGGAGAAGTATCGAGTACCGAGTACCGAAATGGATAAGAGTGAGTACGCTCACACTCATAACTACGTGGCCAGCATAAGTGATGATTGATCGTGAGCAACGGATATTTCCTCAGTCCCAAAAAAGGACTTAATATTATTTCTGTTTTGGATCCAATGATGTACGCCTTCTACCCTGGCAAGGTACTAGGCGGATGCCGCAACGACATAACTTCGTTGTACCATCACTGGCTCATAGGTGATGGGTATAGATCTGAGAAACTCCCATATAGGATTTCCTCTTGATAATACTCTGATGTTAATGTAATGTTATAAGGTGATGGATGTGATGGGTTATTTGCCTACTCTCTGTTCTTTTTTTAGATAGACATTTGACATGTTGACTGATTTCTATATTGAGTTGATTGTTATTGTCATATTATTCTACCTGTTTTGGTTTTACTCAACTAGAAATATACTGACGTCCCCCTCTAGGACTGCATCATTTCATGATGTAAATACCTAATTAGGAGATCATCAACAGACGCATCATTGAGGATTCGAGACGTTCAGCTGATTGATGAGCCTCCCTTACTTCGGAGGATTCCTTATATTTATTTTCATCTTGCTTTAGAGTTAGATTTACTTAGCTTTATTTTGATTGAGGTAGTCGTGGGTCTGTTATTGGAACCACTTGATAGTGATAGAGGGTCCATAGACTAGAGTCGAATGTTGACGTAAAGACTTGTTGAGCTAGTTTCTTTCTACTAGCCTTTTGTGATACTATTATGTTAAGAACATATTAGATGATGATAAGCTTATTTATCTTCCTTATGTCTTCCGCTGATAGTAGATTGTATGAATGAATGAATGTGATGAAGCCAAGTGATTCGCTTGGAGACTAGCAATAGTCTCTGAGTGCCGGTTACGTCTAGGATACCCTCCTGGGGCGTGACATTTAAGATATTATACTTTAGACCTTCTTTAACAATCTTTTGCATTATGTTTGTTTACTTCACATCCTATGAATGCTTATACTGTGCTAAAAAGGCTTGTTTTGGATTTCCTCGGAGATCCTAATTGTCATGTTACACCTAGGATTTAGCTTGAGTCGTGACAAACCTTGTCTCGACTAGTGCTTATGACACTCTTGGAGGTTATTATGACTACGATATTATGGGTTTCTTTTTTTAGTTTCTAGACTCCAGCCCTATAGGCTAAGATGTATATATGTTTGTATATGTATTTATGTAAGTCTTTTCAGTTGCAACCTCATCGACTGACTAGTACTATATTATTTTGGCTTGTCTATATTCGTCTATATAACTTGTTATTATTCATGTAATCACCTTAATAGTCCAGACTTAGTACTTTAGTTACTATGTTGCCCAATCTTCTGGGCCTACAGTCGAATCAGTTAGAATGTTTAAGTGACTAATTTGGTTGAATAAGGTATTAAGTATCAGTCATGCCTCCCCAAATTTGGAGCGTCATAACTAGCTATGTAAGGCATACTGAGAATTAACTCTTACCCAATTAGGATCCTCTAAAAGGGTATAGAGTCTCTCTAATAACTCTTCCCCAATGTTGGTCCTAGAATTATCTGAGGCCCAATTTGTGAGATTGATTGAGGGAGAATGAATGACCATAGTTTTTAGAGCAAACTTTGGTCGAATATAAAATGCATACGTACAAGTTATTCCTTGAAATGAAAGACAATTTTATCCTAATAAATGTTTGCTCTATATATGGTCTATACAAGCCAATATAATATTCCCTTTTAATCATTTCAACTAAAAAGAAAGATGAGAGGAGAAAAAGAAAAAGAAAAAGTTAAAGTTGCTCACTTTATTTCAATTTATTTATTCAATATTTCTTTTTAGTCCGTTTAAAGAATAATTTTTTTTCTTTTTTGGCTTTAGCAACTTTGTGATTTTAATTTTTCAAGTAATATATTTAAAATTATAAGATTAAATAATATTTTGATATATTTAATATATTTTTAATTTACTATCATAAGATTTAATAAAATATACATATCCTCTTAAATTTTATGTCAAATTAAAACACGTTAAAGTGTTAAAAAAGTTCCAACATATTTTTCAGCTTAATTAGTTTGACGTGTAGAGTGCGCACTTGAGTCTTGCTTGACCATGAACAAGAATGTAGTCTTTTTGTGAAGAAAAAAATGAAAGATAATTTGGTATTGAGAGGAAAGGATGAGTTGATCAAGTCAATTCAAAATTATACATTTATATATTAAAAAAAAAACTTTTTTGCATCATTTATTTATATTAAATCAAATTATTTAGCTTTAATAGTTAAAAATAAAATAAAATTATAATAAAGTGATAAAATACGTGCAATTAAATCACAAGATAGATATTGTATATTTACCAGATTAATATAAATATCTAATTCAGATATTTTTTTTAACCTATCATATTCATATCTATTTGAAGAGAGTTTCAAATCAACTTATGTTTTTCTTTTCTTCTGGTAAGTTGTTTGTTTTTACGTAACAAAACTTAGAATTATGAATTATACTAATTTGAATATTTAAGTCAAGAGTTACTATACTCACAAAGATAATTCTATAATCAAAACCTCACAGTATGAATAATAATGTCATTTTTTTCATGGAGTTATTCTATGATTTTAATTAATTTAAATTTGCGTTATATAAAACTCATTAAAGGGAGAGTACTTTCAGTCAAGATATTTCTTTAATGGTTCAAAATTTTTGATTTATAATAAAAAAATATGCTATTTATCTCATCACAATCCTTGATGATCTTTGATTACCTATTAACTTTTGGAATGAAAATACATGACAAAAAATTAAAATTTCCAATGGAATAGGTTATTAATTTCATTTATTTACTAAACAATATAATCGTGCTAAATTGTTGACCGTTAGTTAGGTATTTTGCTAATATTTATTTGTATAAATATGCACTTTGTTTAAAATCAATAGACACAAGGCACTTAATCATAAAAGCAAGCTCTTCATCGAGTCTACACTCTTAAATGCATTTTTTTTTTAAAAAAAGG
>JAABOM020061724.1:0-10790 GCA_011800125.2 Solanum clarkiae
TACTTTTCCTTATCTAGAGGTTTTGTAGACTATGTAAATTAAAGTGTGGTCATGTCTCATACTTTAAACACCGTGGCTCCCAAGGCCTAGCCATACGCATTTTCTTTTGGCTTATTATCATTGTTTATTTTCTTAAAGGCATGTCAAATGTAAGAATCCCTTATAATATATATAGAAAGTGCATAGATACAAGTTGGTTCTCCGGGCGTTATCGGCAACGGGTGCCAGTCCACCCTAACGGGGTTTTGGGCGTGACAGTTAAACCCAAGAAACTTCTTATTTTTGTTGGAGAATTCAGTCTAGGCTAGTTCTTAACCGCTTCAATATTCTAAGTATCCACCCGAATACCCTCTCCCGAAACAACATGGCCTAAGAAAGCCACAGACTTGAGTCAAAACTCACACTTTGAGAATTTCGCATACAACTCATGGTCTTTGAGCATTTGCAAAACCACTCTAAGGTGATTAGTGTGCTCCTCTTCACCCTTCGAATATACCAAAATGTCATTGATAAACACAATCACGAACATATTAAGATATAGTCTGAATATCCTGTTCATCAAATCATGAAAGTTGCAGGTGCATTTGTCAACCCGAAGGACATGACCAAGAATTCAAAGTGGCCATACCTTGACCTAAAGGCTGTCTTTGGGATATCATCTTCCCTTACCTTCAACTGATGGTAACCCAATCTAAGGTCTATCTTGGAGAAACAAGTAGCACCTTGAAGTTGGTCGAATAGATCATCTATCTCGGGAAGAGGATATTTGTTCTTTATAGTTAGTTACCTTGTTCAGCTATCGGTAGTCTATACACATTCTGAGAGACCCACCTTTCTTCTGTAAAAATAGGACAAGAGCACCCCAAGGTGAAACACTAGGTCATATCAAAACCTTTCTCTAACAAGTCTTTTAGTTGTTCTTTCAATTTTTGTAACTCTGCGGGGGCTATTCGATAAGGTGGAATTGAAATGGGTTTGGTCTCGGGAATAACATCGATCCTAAAGTCAATCTCCCTATCAGGAGGGACTCCGGGAAGATCATTAGGAAAAACCTCATGAAACTCATTTACAATAGGGACTGACTCAAGAGTAGCAGGTTCAACATCATCAGACTTAATTCTCACAAAGTGGTAAATACAACCTTTGGAAGCCAGCTTTCTAGCACTAAGATAAGAAATGAATTTGCCCTTAGGGGCAGCAGAACTCCCTCTCCATTCTAAAACAGGCTCATTAGGAAACTGGAACTTAATATTCCTTGTTCTACAGTCAACTGAAGCATAATAGGTGTAAAACCAATCCATGCCCATTATTACATCAAAGTCAACCATCTCCAATTCTACTAAGTCAACTAAGATGTCTCTATGATAAATAGAAACTACACAATCCCTGTAGACTCTCCCAACTAAGATAAACTCACTAGTAGGAGTATAAATAACAAAAGGTTCAAGAAAACACTCTAGAAGAACCCCAAACTTACTAGCCACAAAAGGGGTCACAAAAGACAAGGTGACACCCGAATCAATTAATTGATAATAATCAAAGGTAAAGACTTAAAGAATACCCGTAACCACATCTGGTGCAGCCTCTCGGTCCTGTCGATTACCTATAGAATAAAGGCGGCTTGTCCCGCCTCCTGTACAGGTAATAGTACCCCTTTGCTGGTTGCCTGTTGGGGGTGCTGTGGCAGACTGATCTTAGCTACTTTCCTTACCCCGCCTTCTCTTTGGACACTCAAAACTGAAGTGAGCCACCTGTCCATATAAATAACAAACATCCTTTCCCACACAACATTCACCCAGATAAACTTTACCACACTTTCCACAAAGTGGCTTTCCCCTCGTGTCTTGGGTCACACTGGTCTGAGATTGGGCACCCGGAGCCCTAAAATTTTGATAACCATGAGTTTTATGATCATACCTATTTGGGTACACGGGTGCACTTGTTACAGATGGTGCAGGATGGGATGATCTCCTCTGAAAGTAGGACATGTCACCCTTATTCTATCTCTGCGGTCTAGGCTTATGTCCCGCTGATTTGGCCTTTTGGCTTATCTGCTCTTCTTTATCTTTCTTCCTGCCCTTCTTTGTCTGCTGGGAATACACAATAAGTCTGTCGTTGTCCACGCTCGAAATCAGTAAGGCTGCCTTACACTCTTTCTGCACATGTGTGCCCAGACCAGACACAAACTCCTCATCCTCACCCTCATGTCTTTCACTATCTATGGAGCATACCTGGAAAACTTAATGAACTTAAGGCTATAATCTTTCACGGTCATCCCTCCCTACTTCAAATTCATGAACTCATCCACCTTCGCCTCCCTTAACTCTTGAGGAAAGAAGTGGTCAATAAAGTTCTGTCTCAAACTCCTCCCAGGCTGCAAGCTCTTCACTCTCACCTTTACTCTCCTCCCACTAATTGTGCCACACATTAGCAACATCCTTCAGCTGGTAGGGGGCAAGCTCGACTCCCTTGATCTCATCAGCATACATCGCCTTCAGAACTTTATATATCTCATCAATACATTTCTATGGGTCCTCTTTCACTTTTGACCCCGTATACACTGGCGGGTTCATCCTCAAAAAGTTTCTGAGTCGGGTTGCAGCCAAGGGCTCTTATGAGCTAGAGCTAGGAGCTTGTGAAGCCTGACTATTTCCTGGGAGGCCACCAACTGTGTCATCATGGTGATGGCTCCCTAAATTCTACCTTAGTAGTGGGAGTTGTCTAGGTTTGAGCAGGGGGCGTTTGTGAGACCTCAGTAGTCCTAGCGGGGCGTTCCTGTCTACTAGCCTCGATCTGAACAGGGGCCTTGGGTTGAGCATTCTCAGCCACTAGGGTTGGGGCATATTTCTGAGTGACTGTTCTCTTTGAGGGCATTTTCTGTAAATGTATAACGCATGATTTAAAACGAATTTCCATAAATTTAAGCTTTATCGCACGAATCAAGATCATAGAAGAAGGGTAACACTTCGTAATGTCCCATAGCCTCCTGCTTATGAAATGTGGTGCACAACACACCCATAAAGAAGACTCTACTAGACATGACTTCATATACTCCCTAGGACACTCGAACTCTGTGCTCTGATACCAAGTTTATCACTCCTCGGGAGGGTACCCTAGATGTTACTAGCACTCGGAGACTATTGCTAACCCTCAAGTGAACCACCTAGTATCATTGCATTCATTCAGTCAACTCATATGCAGAAGATATAAAGAGAATAATAAACCATCAGTGAGCTATCACAATCACTATCAGATAAAAGTATAGAAGAAGTATCTCAATAGAAAAGAAATAGGAAATAATCAATCCCGACATCAACAACCAATTATCTATGTCTATGAAGCCTCTATAACTATTAGCTAGAAAGGTAACATGACAGGCAATGGCTACCATAGTCTAATGAAATAAGTCAACATAAATGAAAAGATAAGCATATCCTCCAAAAGCAAGGGAGGACTCACCAAGTCTCTGTCGGAAGTCCATGAACCTCAACGACTAGGCTGTTGAAGTCCTCTGTCTATAGAATCTTTATCATAAAATTATGCAACACCAAAGGGGCGTTAGTACGTGGAATGTATTATATGTAAAACGGGCTAAAGTAAACAATATATGTGACACCAGATCATCAATCACTTATCCTCAGCTTACAGTAAAGGACAAGATTCTATCACCTCACTATCTATCAAGACATCATACAAAAACATCAAACTCTGAGTACTATCAACAAGGAACTTATCCAGGAGTTTTTATAACAGACAACCACCACCTATGAGCCCAGTGATGATATAACAAAGAGATGTCGCTGTCATATCTGTTTAGTACCTTGTCGGGGTATAGGACTAGTATTTTTGGGGATCCCAAAAGAAGTCTGTTAGGCCTTCTGGGTGGCAAAGAAAACATCCACTTTCACATTCCAATCCTCTCATGCACTGGCCACGTAGTTAATGAGTACGAGTGGGACTCAATCTTACCCATTTCGGTGCTAATATTCCTCTTAGGACTCAATATGCTCATAAGTCTATCAATGTCAGGATGGTTATACAACCAACCCCCTCTCTCAGGAAGGGACATTATCTCATCTATCATTCTATCAACTCAAGAAGTAAATTCTCCCTTTCAAACTGTATCTCAACCACATTTAAACCCCAAGAATATTGACCTCATCTACTTCAACCATCACAATACTAATCTTAAGACTCAGACGACCAAAATCAATACATCCATAAACAATCAAGGCTCTAGACATCATTCTAAGTTCATTATTTAAGTTCTTAAAAATGATTTCATATAGGAAAAATGTATAATCACATAATAAATACATGTGCAAAGTTCATTAAAATATGATCATCATCAATTTAACATAATCTAAAAGATTTAAAGATGACTTCCAAGAAAATATTCAAGAACTTCAACTCAAAACCTATCAACTATCACATTATAACTTAATCTATACATTAGGGAACATGGAAGAACAATTCCATGTTTTGGGTAGCCTTTACATACCTGGAAAGACGAATAATCAAGCTTTCCTCCAAGAATTCGCACCCGGACTTGAAACACTCCACTCTTTGATATTCTTCTCTCAGGAACCCTTACGTAGAACTTAAGAGAAAAAATAGGTTTTTGAAACCCTAAATCGATAATAAATGATCTTTAAATGTGTTTTAAGACTTAAGAATGGGCCAGGAAAGACCAAAATGCCCTTCCAGTAATAAAAGTAAATTTGAAAAAAAATTGTACACCGATCCACGCTGCGCCAGGAGGAACGGACCAGTGTATTTTTCACGTTTTTTGAAAATCATAATTTTCCATCAAAAATTAAAAAAAATGAACAAGTGCATCTCCATGCCTCTTCAATGTCGCGCCAGGGGTGCTGATTAATCACTGTTTTTTAAAATTTTTGGAATTTTATAT
Source organism: Solanum clarkiae (assembly GCA_011800125.2). Taxonomy (NCBI): domain Eukaryota; kingdom Viridiplantae; phylum Streptophyta; class Magnoliopsida; order Solanales; family Solanaceae; genus Solanum; species Solanum clarkiae. The sequence goes on from JAABOM020061724.1 coordinate 4,913, forward strand.
TTTGACTTGGTTGCTTTTAAATTAGGTTGAGACTATTTTATTCTTGAATTTTCTGTGCTGATCACAAATTCGGAATAGGATTTCTCATCGGAACTTTGGAAGACGCATTGCGTGCATGATACATTTTAGGGGCATTTCAAAAATTCCACGGGGTGTTATAGTATAGTCAACAGTATAACTTTTGGAATGAAAATACTTCTAAGTATGGGATCACTATCTCATAACTCGTCATAAAATTTTTTCAAGTATAGGGATACGACCCATGTCATCGACCGAGTGACACCATACGGGCCGTGTAACCCCCACATAGCTTACTTCGTAAAAAAGTTTCTAAGTATATGACTTTCATTTTGAACTTCTGTCAAGCTTAATTTTTTTCCAAGTGTTGTCTCACGGACTGGTATATGGACCGTGTAGCGAGACAGGGGCCGTGAACCCTCCAGTGAAGTAACGACGTGTAATTTTTTAACTCATTTCATTAATGGTGATTTACCGGGATTCCATATTATATTGTTGCATTTTAGATTTAATATAAATTGGCCATGCCATTCTCATCTCATTCATAAGCATATGCATTTCATGTGCATGGATTTATGAAATTACTAGTGAATTAAGCTCACATATATATATTTGAAAATATTTTCGATGAATTAAGCTCACATATTGGCTACGACAAAAATGTGATCACATATATGTCTATTGATTAAAGGTCTTTGAGCATCATAGGTGCTTGCACCATATTGTTATAAGAATAAGTTATTCCTAAGCATGAATATTATGGTACAAGTTATGATTTGACTTTTGAGCCTAAATGTGCATTGAAGTGAATTAAAGTGACTTACTCTTGAAATCACGTATATATATAAGTATTCTCGTGGGATGTTTGACTTAGAACCGATGGATTGAGGGTCCTCTCCCTATCCTCGAACTATGTGTTGACATAGGAAGTAGCCATCTACTAAATGACTGGGTCATGAGGGATGATTATTCATTCATGATATGATATGATATGCTTTATAAGTAAATCCTTCCGAAATGACTGGGTCGTAAGGAAGGTGTCCACCACATACGAAATGACTGGGTCGTAAGGTATGGTATAAATTACCTTTGGCAAGTAAGCTTCTCTAACCGATGAGAGGTCAACATTGGCCAAATTCATATAATAGCTTGCATGAGTTTATAGTGTCGATTATGGTCTCATCCCCGCTATCTATGAGCATTATTTACATTTCATGCACCATGAATTTCATGGCATATTGTTATATTATATTTCTTTGATTATATACTTCTTCCTATGTTATGTGCCCTTGTCATCTAACATTGAATGCGGGTTTGATAAATCATATGTATTGCATCGCACATACTTAGTACATTTAAATGTACTAACACGCTTTTGCCTACATGATCTCACCATGTGGGGACCGAGGAGCCTATCCATCCACCGTACGACGTCTAGCTTGGGTTTCAAGTTGTGCTTGTTATGGAGAATCCTATCCTCCAAGGACAAGCCACCATTCCTTCTACCTATGGTGCTTTTACCTTTTATACTTACTTTGAGGGTGATCCTGGGGTATGTCTTGGACCTTGACCTATCTTATGTTAGAGGCATTGTTGGATATCTTATAAACTCCTTTACGATTATATACTAAGTGTTGTGTTGGGAGGTTATGCTTATGACTTTACTACCTATTGATTATTATCTTATGACTTTACTGTAAGCTTACAGTATGATTATGTGTTGTGAAGTGAAAGATTTTAAGCCTCGAATTACCCCCATAGGGTGAGTCATGCTTACTCGCCCCTTAGTCTTATGTGCTACGTGTTATGGGGTTTCATGCCAATCCCTTTTCCCATGATTTCCATACAGCGTGAGTCCTACTTTTCCATCCCATAGAACTATGTATTTGCTATTTGTATGCGCTTCCAAATCGATGATGTGAATATGGATAAGTTGAGGCTTGTTTGGGGATCTTCGGGTTCTCATTCGCCATGTCACTCCTAGCCCCTAGGTCCAGGTCATGACAGATGTTAAAGAAATTAGATGATCCAATGACTTAAAATGTTAAACATATATGTTAGTATAAATTTCCTAGTATTTGAAGTGTATTATAGTTTAGGGTCATAAAGGGTTTTTTTTACATCAAGCCAAGTCCAAAGAGTTTCTATCAACTAAGTTTTCACATGAGTTCATAGAAGGGTCAACTTCAAACAACCATATCTTCTAGAATATATGATTTAGATGGCCCATAACCTATTGAAATAAAGTTCTCTGAATCCTCTTTGCAATGCTTGTGACTTTTCCTTATTTTGAGTTCGGAGTAAAAAGTTATGCCCATTTTAGTGAAGATCTATTAAGCAATGAAAATATACAAAATCCCTTGATGAGTCTTGAATCATTTCACAGCCGGTAGAGTCTCACTTGAAGTTTTTCTACACTTCTTGTCATCAACTTCTTAGACACAATCCAAGGTTATTTTGGTCCTTTTTCAAAGCTTTTTACCCTATTTTATGTCATTTTCATGTATCCTAGAGTAAATATCATTCAAGTAATTAATTTTCCCCTCGTAATCATCAATCTAAAACAATTTCATCTCAAGAAGCTCTCTCAAAACCAACCTAGGTTTCCTCTTCTTCATTAAGAACCTTAAAGCTATCAAGTCAAAAATTTAAAAATCAAAGAGAAGCATTTCGCCCAAGGTTTTTCTGAGTTCTTCTACTCCAAAAACTATATAAAATGATTTCTTTTTCTCAAGAACTTGTATCAAGATTCCAAGATAAAAGGTTTCCTTCAAGAAAGTTATTGTTCTTCGAATTTCAATTGTAATATCAATCTTTCATGTATTTAAGGCCCTCTAGAAGTTGCCCTATGTTTCTTTTAGTATATTTTAACTATAAATTTTCACCCAAGATCAAGTTTTCTTCATTATGGGTAAAATTTTATTGAAATACTTGTTATGTTACTTTCCTTTAAGAACATCATATCCTTTAATGATTTCATTGCCGAGTTAATTTGTTAAGTCAAGATGTATAAATTTATGGTTGTATTTGTAAGAACTCTAGATATTTCATGAAAAGCTATCTAGTCTAAAGCATTGATTTGAGTCTAAGAAGCATTTAAAAAATCTACTTTTTCAAGGTAGTTGAGTATTAAATCTATGTTTTTACTCATTTCATCGATACCTTCTTCAGTTAAAGAGAACAGACAAGTTTGAGAAAAGTTGAGAAAAGCTAAAATTAGGTTGTGTCTTAAAAGAAGAAACATTTTCGAGTAATAATACTCTTAATGTTATGAGCATACAAATAATATTTTGAGAGTAGCATTTACCACCAATATGGATAAGTGTAATAATAACTCAAACTCATAAAGTACATAGCCATCCTATGATAGGATCATACCAATATTGTATGAATCCTCATATGCTACTGATATGACCCAATTTAGATGGGATCCATAAGTTGAGTTTTGTCCCTTACCCTAGAAAGACATTGGATGGCTTTGGCAACATGGGAAAGACATTGTATCTTCGTGATACTCATAGTGATGGTTGTTGGTTAGAGCAATCCCACAAGCTAAAGTATATTATTTTCATATGTATATTAAGTTGCATTCATTTTGTACATTAAACCATATGTTTTACTTATATTATGTTGATTATGTTACAAAGTCATTTTCTGTGCTGGGTCTTTAAGTTGAGTATCCTATCCGTATATTCCATGTACTAACTTTAACACACATGCAGATGCAGATTAGGTACCTATGATAGCAGACATTCAGTAAGGCAGCTTCCCAGAAGCAGTTGATGAGACCTCTACGCTTTCAGGGGGCTCCAGTTAGTTAGTCCAGTTTATTTATTTTATAGTCAGGTTGCCATAGGTCTTATTGCGACCTCTATCTTCAATATAGAAGAGGTTTCATGGACAGAGTTAGTGAGTCTGTCCAGTCTATTCATTCAAATATTTTAAGTACTGCTACTTTATGTATTAAGAGATTTTTAGATTTTGTATAAAGTGTAATTGAGATTCTCTGAGTGTTGTTAAATGTGTTAAAGGTTTACCTTCTAAAGCATCTGCATGTATGTTAAATTTTTTAGTTGAGTGAGTCAGCTAGCCTAATGGTTCGCTTGGGGACCAACAATGATTTTCAAATACCGGCCACATTTAGGGTGTAGGCTTGGTGCGTGATACACATATTGGGGCTGAAAAGTGAAAACTATACAAGTCCCCCCTTAAATGATTCAATGACTCTTATAATCTCTTATAAGGTCCTAAGATTTTATTAGAAAAGTCATTTCCTCACTAGTTTGACCAATCAAATATGAAAATATTGAAAAATATTTTTGAAGTTTTTCAATCTAACTCTGTGATTCGTTATAAATATTATTATATATTTTTTTATCTCTGTAACTTGACCATAGCCTATCTATGAAGTTTAGAAACACTAATAATGTAATGTAATCACACGATTCCATAAATACATAATCAATAATAACACTCAGTTTTATGGAAAAGAAATATCTTTAAGAAAGGTGAAACTTTAATTACCTCCTCAAGTTTTGGATTTCTAACAATATTTATAATTTGCTCTTGTGTTATATGAGATTTGAATGCCTTCAAAGTCTAGTCTTCTACTTTCGTTCTTCAATATTGAAAGACAACTAGAATTGACTTTTTCTTATGGAAAGTATGGTGCTATTGGATTTGCATACTGTAGTAGATGCATGCCTCCATCCATTGATTGTTGAGTTTGAAAGGTGTGAGTGGAAAATGAGGAGTTACAATTTTATCTGAAAACTTGTGATCATTGTTGAAGAGTTGCGACTTTTCTTAAAGGTTGAAACTTTTAAAAAGGATTGTATCATTCCCTAATGATTGTGACCGTTCCAATAAGGCACAATAAGCACCTTTTATTCTCCATTAATAGAGAATTTTCCTCTCTTTTCTATAATAAATTTTTTGACTTCTTCTTCTTCTATACAAACAAATTCTATGTGTGTTTTACTGTTGTTGAGTGATTTCTAACACCATTGTTTTAGGTACCAATATACTGGTGAGTAACATCATTCAATCTTTGAAGGATATATTCTTTTAACCTCGAGTACTTAAGGGAAATATAAGGAAACACTGTGCATTCAACAGACTTAATTTTCTTCTTGTCAATTTTGTTTCTGCTTTTCTTTACAGATTTTATTTTCATTACTAGTTTTAATTTTGGATTTTGAAAATTTTTAGAATCCTTGTGATTATTGTTTTTGTTACATCCCAACCTAGGGTCGTGACCAGTGCCCGTTAGGGGCACCTAGACGCATACTAACCTAAATTTCCTCATTTATCCGACCTGGACACCTGCCGAAATTTCGGCAGAGTTTCCTCTGTTTTATTAACTAACCTCACCTGCAAATAAGATCCAGCGACATCCCAGACAACAATACAAATACATATCTCTTTATACATATACATAAAGGCGGGCCGACAAGGTCTCTGCCGCGGTCTTGCCGCCTAATAATCGTATCGTACATAGAATAATGCGGTCTCGCCGCCTGATCAAGTACCAAAATCATACAATAAACCATGTATTCAGTTATCTCTCATATACCCACAATCCACTAGTATCCACAGACCTCTAGACACAAATGCTGAATAGTACGTATATACATAATATAATTACAGAACGTGTGAATATGAGAAGCTACCAATAGGTAGCTCCTGAAACAAAAAGGGGCACTGCAGCTGAAACTGGAGATCCTAGGCAAGAGGGTCTCGCACTTGCCCGTTGGTACTTGCGGGCATGAACGCAGCCCCCGCCCCCGGAAGGAAGGGGTCAGTACGAAAGACGTACCGAATATGTAAAGCAGGAAGTACATAATACAAATAGAACTCA
>JAABOM020061725.1:0-10790 GCA_011800125.2 Solanum clarkiae
AAACAAACAAGCAGGGACACCTTTACAATATACAAACAACAACTCAAGAGTAACAACAGTAAGTAAAATTAACAACAGTACCAATAAGCAAAAAATCAAGAACAATATTGATAAAAGAAGTAAATAATCAAACTGAACAAGCAATAATATCATAAATGATACCGAAAAAAAGTTAAGGGTTAGAGTTCATCGGGATTTTGACAATTTTTGGTTGATATCTTCATTTTCGGCGGAAGCTCCGATCGATCACAAATCAAAGTTGAAGGGATTGCCAGAAGTAGTTGTAGTTTTTTTATTTTGTCCAGATTTCTTAGCAGAAACAGTGAATCTTGGATTCTTGAATGATAATCTTCACAAATTCAAACCAATGGTAGCCGTTGAAAATTCGGAGAAACTTGGTAATACGGGCGTCGCCGATGATGAAGTGAGTCTGAGGAAGACGAAAAAGAGAGCAACAGCAGGCTACTACTCCAGATCAAGACCAAAGGCTGAGTTTTTACCCAATCACAATAAAAATCGGAGAGGTATTACACCTTTGAAAGAAATCCGGTGGATGTCGACCTGAAACGAAGATGAAAGAGCGTCGGTGGAAAAACCATGCAAAGCATATACACTAAACTAGTTAAATTTAAAAAAATTAGATTGTCACGTTTTAGGTTGAGGACAAATAATGATTGTATATCAGGATTCTGAAGATTTTATTTGATTCTGTTGGCGCCTATAATTTTCACATAGTAACAAATGAAATGCATAAACATTAAACAGGATTATGAATGAAAATTGTTGTCTATCTATAAAGACCTTTATTACCCCTATAGGCTACAATGATATTCATCTAATTTTCTCCTCAATATTAAAAATTATGTTATTCTCTTTGTACAATGTACACGTAATTATTCTTGATTGTTTAGTGGCAACATTTATAGGTTGATCTTACAAGTTCAAATAAGAATTTCTAGCTTTGTTATTTCATCTGTCATTTATTATTTAATTTTTGATTTATTATTTTTCTACTCTATCAACATTATTCATGAATTAATATTATTTAGAATAATTATATTGTTTTAGACCTATTTTTAAAAAAATCATCTAAGTTTTCTGATAAAGAGTTTAAAGCTAAATAATAATCACATTTTCTCTTATTGAATCATCCGTGTTACTTGCACCTTTTAGTACGTGGATATTTATAATTTTATTTAATCTTATAATGACTCGTGTGGTTAGTTTAACTATAACTTTTTTAGTGTGACTTAATAAGTTCTACTTATAACTTACTATTTGCTCTATCAATTTTTGGGACACGTTTTCTTATAAATTATTCATTTTGTCTTTGATAAAAAGATTTTATCCAAATAAATATCAAACTCTAATTTTAAAAAAAAGTAAAAAATATTCACAAGAAAAAAATAATCTATCTTTAGGCATTTGAGAAATTCATAAATCTTTTGATTGTTACGATTCAAATTGAGGATCAATAATTGGTATATCAAACTTCTAGGGGTTTTATTTAAATCCATTAGCACGATTCTCGCACGGGATCAGCTGAAACGTGTGGATATTAAGAAGAGTAATTAATGACAAATGTCATCTATCTATGAGGTCATTCATCACATAATATCATGATTTTTGCACAGAATCAGCTGAAATGTGTAAATATTAAGAAGAGTAATTAATGACAAGTGTCACCTATCTATAAAGACATTCGCCGCGTAATTATGATATGATTTCACTTCAGCATTGAAAAATATATTATGTTCTTTGTACAATGTATACAACGATTCTTGATTGTTCAACAACAAAACAATTCTTAAATAATCAAACAAAAATATTCCCTCTTGTTATTTTTATCTCTCATTTATTATTCGCAGCTTAATTTATTATCTTATCATTCCATCAACACAATCAAAAATTAATATTATAGAGACTAATTACATTGCTTTAGATCTTTTTAAAATTTCAGCTAATTTTTCTGACAAATATGTTTTAAGCTAAGATGAAAATATTCACAAGGAAAATATGATTTATTTTAATGCATTCACTAAATATAAAAAATTTTGGTTATTTATAATTCAAGTTGAAGTTGAGTTAGTGATAAGGTCTGCGTACATTTTATCCTCCTCAGGCCCTATTTGTGAGATTTAGTATATTTTTGTTATCGTATAATCTAAGTTGAAGACAAATATTATTTAAATATCAGAATTTTAGGGATTTCATTTAATTCTATTAGCATCCATAATTTTTGCACCATAACAACTGAAATATATGATTATTAAGGAAAATAAATAATGTGCGCTATCGCATATTCATCGAGACTTTCATTATCCCCCACAATGATAATCATCTGATTTCTAAATGATCACCCAATTATTGAGAATTGCTTTTAAATAAGTATCACTTTTATTTCATTTAGCGTCAAAATTTTACTTAATTATTACTATTTTTCTCAAATAAAAAAAAAATATACTAGACACATCAAAAGTCTCATTCTCTCTTAGTTGGTCTATTATATCATTAATCCTATATTTAAATGGTCGTTTTTCAGTTTTCATAATGTACATTATAATGTTTGAACGAGTGTGTGATATTTAACTGTCCCTTAGACCATCTCCCTTTCTGTCGGTGGCATTTTTCACTTTTTCGATAGACTCCATTTCAATAATTTTCGCTTCCTTTTTTTCTTTTGCAAGAGAAAATTGATTGTTAGAGATGATGGGATGGGACGAGACAGGACGGGACGGAATCTGCTGATAATTAGTTTTAAAAAATTAAATTAACTCAATATAATACAGCACGTATATATTAAAAACATAAAAGTTCTTAAAAATATTGATTGATTTTTTATCTATAGACAATATTGTCTTTTATTATTCTTTTAACTTATTTTATCTTTATTGTATTTAATTATACGATCAAGTAACGAGGAGAAGAAGGAATAATAAAATAATTAGAGTCCTGATTAGTTGGAAAAGTTAGTCATTTTTTTGTTTTATATATGGAATATTGCATATCTATGAGAAAACCTAATAAAATATTAACTTATGTGGAGATTCTTAATTAACTTATTTTGATTTTGATTTTACTAAAAAGAAAAATAAAAAATAACTAAATCAATTATAAAATTTATATATATAAATTTTATAATTATTTTAAGAAATAACATATAAATATTTTATTAGATTTTAGTCAATTTAAATCTTTAACTTTGCCATTTATATTTGAAAATTCTCTTGTTAATGTTATGAGAAGGCAATGTAGTTTCGGATCAACTAACAAACATTGGTGAGAGTACGAAGACTTGTGTTATGTTTCATTTCTCTTCCAACAAAGGTTAAAACTTTTTGGAATTGCATCAAAAAGATTACATGGAACAAGCGGAAAATCTTTCAAGATTCGCCTCACTAAGGACACCATTTGTTACAAGCAGTGACAAAGTCAAAATTTTGATAAAAAGTATGTAAATTTTCTTCTCGGTTTTATTAAGACTTTAAGTGTGAAAAATTGAACATACAAATTACATTTATCGTACCAAATCTTCCTCCAAGCCCAAAAGTTAAGCACGATATTAGTAAATATGCAGCAAAACACAATACAAAAAAAGGCCATTAGAGTAACCCTTTTGTTTATAAATAATCTCTCCTTATGCAAATCCAAAACAATAGTTATAAAGTAGTTGTAACAGGGAGCATGTTCTTATCAATTTCCCAGTCCTTAGCTAGTCACAGCCCTTTCGTCAAGGGCTTGTGTTTGTAAGTTAGGATTAGTTTGGGGCACATTCTGGCCCTAGGATAACATAGTTTTCAAATTAACCTTTCTAACAAAAGTATTTCCTGCAATGTCTGCTTGTAAGTACAAACGAGCACACATTGGTGGATCTTTCAAGAAGTTTGAGTCATTAAAATTTCCCTGTCGTACACCTGCTTTGGCCAATGCATCTGCCACCCTATTTTGCTCTCTGAACACATGCATCATTTTTAGTGCTCCCAGCATCTGCATCAAACACTTGCAATCAAAGATTAAATTGTCATACAAAACCACATTCGTAGGCTGACAACTTTTTTGGATAGATCGAACTATTGGAATAAAATAAAAACGGAAGACCAAGTGGGATCAAAGAATCGTAGATCCCATATAATGTCTCATATCCTCATCCAACCTTGTCTCTCGCTTGTCGACTTGAGTCATTTCCCTTTCTTGCTTAAGTAAGGCACATCCCTTTTCTTGCTCTTGCGCATTAGGGACTATACCACAATATGCGCTCAGAAAAAGCTGATACGGAAAGGAGTCTCCGCTGCCTATGGCATGTTCGCTACTTACCTGGCTGATTATGGCACTGCATTTTTTCCCCTACCGATGTATTTTGACATCCCACAACTTCGCAAATCACTTAGCTCCGTTTCAAGCGCTCAATCAGTGAGCTATTACGCACTCTTTCAAGGGTGGCTGCTTCTAATTAAACCTTCTAGCTGTCTCTGCACCCCTACATCCTTTATCACTGAGTGGTCATTTAGGGGTCTTAGCTGGTGATCCGGGCTCTTTTCCTCTCAACAATGAAGCTTGAGTTCCCTTTTTCTAGCATAGTGACTAATTTAAGTGAGTCAGTGTCAATTTCCACAGAGGTAATTTTTTTCTCTACTATCCACTTAAGTTCTTGAAGTGCTTAGAGTTCCGCCATGATTCGGCTGGACAAAGGGATCTTTGTGCTAAAGCCTCCAGACCAATTGCCATTGTGGTCTCTGAAGACTCCACCCAAGCCTCCTATTCCAAGGTTCTCCTTGACTGCTCCATCTATGTTTAACTTAAAGTTTCCCAATCTGGGTGACACTTGGATGATTAGTCTTTTCTTCTCTCTAACTTACCATAAGATGATATTCCAATGAAGAAATACTACCCTATGTTCTAACTAAAGCATTTTCTCAATATCTAATCCTTCTACCAAGCACTCAACTAAAGAAAATCAAAAATTACTTCAAACATTTGTGAATTTGGTCCTATCGCTCTTAGTCAAGCTGCATACCCACAAGCTATAAGGTCTATATATATATTTTATCATCTCATTTATAAAATTTCACTAAAAATATTAATTGTAGTATTTGTGATTTTGGAACACAGGAATACTATGAATAAAGAAAGATAGATACAAAAAAAAAAAAAGGACTTTAAAATGGTCGTCAATAGTAAAGAGAACCTAAGCCTAAATCATAAAAGATAGGACATCATTTTTCACTTTATAGATGTTGTGATTCCAATCAACATTGACATCTAGAAAATACAAAAAATAATAACAAAGAAAGGAGGACGGTAAATTGTAAATTGGAAACAAGAGGTTTCATTGATTGATAACAAAGAAAAATCTAAAAAGATCTAACAGTAATCCCAACTAAATCCTTCTATAATATCCCTGAAGGACAAGGACAATCAACAAGCACATTTTAACACCAGAATTACATACAAAGAGAAACAGTTATCAAATCTAAGCCTTCTTGGGAGATTTTGTAGCTTTAGATGGAGATTTAGGTGCCTTCTCAGCTCTAGTCTTCTTTGGCAGCAAAACTGGGTTGATGTTTGGAAGAACACCACCATGTGCAATTGTTACACCAGCAAGAAGTTTCCCTAATTCTTCATCATTCCTCACAGCCAAAAGCAAGTGCCTTGGGATGATTCTGTTCTTCTTGTTATCACGAGCAGCATTTCCAGCCAATTTCGATACCTATAAATCAATCAAAATCAAAACTTTTGAGAAACCCAATATAAATTTCACCTTATTGAAATCAGTTCAACACCATATCTCAAATTCAAAATCCTAGATTCTGATTGAACTGAAAATTAGCAAGGCACAAATAGAGGGAAAGGAAATTTACCTCAGCAGCCAAATATTCAAGAACGGCGGCCAAGTAAACCGGACCACCAGAACCAACACGTTGAGCGTATTGACCTTTCTTCAAATACCATCCAATTCTACCAACGGGGAACTGAAGACCGGCCTTGACAGAACGGGTAATAGGCTTCTTCTTTGGGCCACCTCCCTTTCTGCTGCCGTCACCCTTCTTCACTTTTCCGATAGACTCCATTTCAACAATTGATTCATTGTAAGAGAAAATTGATAGTCGGAGAGATGATGAAATGGGTCGGAATCAGCGATGATTTTTGTAGAGCTAATAATACTCGGTTGTCTTTTGGTTTTACGGATGGTTGTTTGTGGCCGTTGGATTGATTGATGATCTACGGTGAAAATTACATGCAGCAAGATCCGTGTCATTTTAAATGGGACAATAACAAGCGAGTGTGAAATTTGAATTTTGTTAGAAGTGAATCATTTACGGGTAAAAGGTCCTTCTCCCGCCTGAAAAATGAAAACAATAACATGCATTGAAATTTTTAAAGGTCAATTATTTAATGAGAAAACATTAATTAATTCCTCAATCTATTTTTATTTGTCCAAATTCTGATATAGCATTTGAATGAAATAAAGTTTAGTGCTTTGGAAAAAGGCTTTGATAATTGCTATAGCCAATAAAAATGGTAAATTAGAAATTACAACAATAATATTTTCAATGGAATTCCATAAGCAAGTTTGGGAAGGATAGATTATATGCAGACTTTATCACTATCTTTACGATGGAATTCACAAGTGGGTTTGGAAAAGATATAATATATGTAGACTTTACCACTATCTTATAGAAATAGAAAAATTATTTTTAAAAATTTCTCGACTTAAATATATCAATCTGGTAAATTAGAAACTAAGTGATAAATTATTTCTTAGTTTAGAAAACTAAGAGCCCATTTGGATTAGCTTATAAGTTGGTCAAACCTACTTTTAAACTCTTTTTAACTTATAAAAGTGTTTGGCAATTTCAAAACAACTTAAAAAAATAAAAATTTGCTTAAAATAAGTTAAAAGTTAAAAGCAGCACCCCCTCCCCGACTTTTTTTATTTTTTAGCTTAAAAGTTGTTATAGTTTGATCAAAAAAATTACTTTTTTACCCTAAATATTTTTTATATTCCCAAAAATATCCTTAACTAAAGTAATTCTAACTACTTTTTCCCTTCTCATTATTTCAATTCAATCCAAAACTCAGCACTCTTCTCGCCGTGCTCTCTTGACAAAGCTTGGGTTCTCTTCCTCCATTTTCATTAATGTAAATTTCACTATTTCTTTTATTTTTTTCATTAGTTCTACTGCAAAATTGTTACTAGTTCAACTTTTCTTCTTGTTCAAAGAATTGGGTACTGCAAAAATTTCATCTTAAATTGTGTATATAAAATTTACTTAAATAATAAGTTTATATTAATATTGAATTAAAATGTAACTTTATTTTACTTTATTTTATTTTTTTAAACAGAAAAATATTAAAGTAATTAGTTTTATAATGTTAAAAGCTTAAGGGTATTTCAGACATTTTTAATTAAAAAGATGCTTAACAGCACATATGTGCCAAATACATCATCAATTTTTTTTTCAGGACAACACTTTTATCTAAACACATAATTTCTTATTTTTCAAATAAATTTCAGCATTTTATAAAGTGCTTCTAATGTACTTTTTAAAAGCTATTTTTTTCAGCTAAGTCAAATGAGCTCTAAATAAATAAACAATGGGTATCCATTTTGCATATAGTTGACAAATAAAAACGGATGGAGAGAGTACTTTGTTATGTTCTCAATTTAAGAAGAAATTACTCCCCCCGTTTATTTTTACTTGTCCCCTATAAACTTGGCACAAGGATTAAAAAGTAGTAAATGATCGAGTAATTTTATCAAACTACTCTAAGACTGGAGGAAGGAAAATATTCTTGTTATTACTACAAAGCTGGAGAAAATATTTCCATGTGGCTCCTTCGATGTGATGAAGCATCTTCTGATTCATCTTATACAAGAAGCCCGATTTGGTGGTACTGTTCATACACGGTGGATGCATCCATTGGAAAGGTAATAATTTTTCTTATACAAGTAATTAAATCTTTATATAATTTAATCATTCATTAACATATTTGCATGTGTACATACATACAGAAAAATTGGAGGCTGTATACATTCAATTAAGCAAAGGGGACAGATTGAAGGATCAATTATGCAAGCTCAGAAAAACTGGTGATTTTTACTCCTTTTACTTTGGGGATGAAGTTCCATGTAGGAGTAATAGATCGAGTCGCAATGATGAGAATGATAGTGATCTTATGTTTCCACCTATTTCGATTTTTAATCAAAGTGGATGAGGATCTAAAAGGCATGGAAGACGAAGTCTCACCAGTATGGAATATCAATCAGCTACGATCCATATTTTACTTAATTGTCCCGAAATTCAGTCATATCTTGAGTAAGTGTTAAGTTACGTTATCAAATTACAAAGTTAAAAATGAGTACTAAGTACTAACTCATAAAAATGTATGTGTCAATAACAACTTGTTTGTAAACATATTGGGCAACAAAACTATATATACAAGATTTTCAACGTGGTTAAAGAGTTATGTAAGTGTAAAAGTTTAAACATGTTGAATCAATAAGTATAACATACTCATTTTATACCTAATTGTATTATCATGAATACAAAATCTATAGGTTTATGATGATACTCAAACGTCATACATTCACCGTTTGTGAGAGAGATTACACTCGGCCTTGATTCTTAAATTCATTCACTCAATAAGTACTGCATGAATTATTTTAAGTTTCAAACTGAGGAAGTTTCTATATACAAGAAAATTAATAACAGTGGTGTGTATGTTCAAGATGATGTCAATGGTAATGGTCATGTTATTGAATATTTTGGTGTCGTTCAAGAGATTGTTGAACTAAGATATTCAGGCTGGCCTAAGAAAAAGATAGTATTATTTTGATGTATAAGTTATTTGATCCATCATAAAGAGGTTCAAGGGTGGACCAACAACATAACATAATTGAAGTTAATCAAACCAGATAATATGCAAGTTATGATCCTTTTATCATTGATCAAAATGTTAAACAAGTCTATTATGCCCCATATCTATTGTGTATAGATAAGGTTGATTAGTGGGTTGTTATTAAGACAAAGCATGTCGGAAGAATAGAAATTGAGAATGTGTTAGATGTGGCGAACCAAAATAATGTTGCACTTGTTCAACAACAAGTTATTTTTAAGTTAGAAACCACACTAAAACATCCTCAACGCATATTAGAAGAGGTTTCTGATGAAAACCTTGTAATGTCAAATATTGAGGAAGAAGTAAACAAGGAATACGAATCATTTTGAGGAGGAGGAATGGGAGGACAATGAATATGAAATAACTGAGGAGGATGAAATTAAGGATGATGAAAATGGAACAAGTGAGGAGGAATAAAGCGATAATTATTACTAGTATGTGTGTTATTTATTGTGTTGATATTAGATTTATTTAATTTTTTGTTATATATCGTATTATTACTTTACATACAGATGTCATCTGGTGGTGATGGTGATAGACTTCGAGATCATCTTGGGGTAAGCAATTCTAATAGGAGCAGGAAGAAAAAGTCTAAGACACGTATTGATCTTGAGGATATCCCAGGATATATTTTCTCTGCCCCGGATCTCCACGGTCGCACATCTACTGCTCCTATCATTGAAGTTGTATCATTTGGGACTATGAATTCTTTGACTTACTATAGTTAGTTTCGGAGACCACACGACGCTTCTTTTTCATCACAACCCAGACTCACTTTTTATGACCAGATTCACCAGCTAACACAGTGACTGTTCCACGACCTCATAGATTATCATCGTCGAGTACTTCATCTCTCAGTGTTCAGTCTTTCTCATCTCAATCTCCTCACCTATCATCCCTTAGACTCAAAGATTCTAGTGTTGAGGTTATCACTCCTCCATTGACTCGGCATTATGTGCATTCTTCAACATCAGCTTCACCTGCTTCTGCTGCTACTTCCGAGGCAACACCGAATGCCATTCAATTAGCTCTTAGCCAGTAGGACAGAATTGAAAGAGTTATGATAGTACCTGATGGAGCCTCGTAAGTTTGTTTATTTATTTATTGCTACATTACTAAAGTATTTATGAACTAATATATTTATTATATGTCTTTCACGTGGCATCCATCGAAGGATGCTGCCAAGACCCTACAGGAGAGTGTTAAGAGGCTATTTAATAAGCCTTATCACTCTTGGGGAGAAATTCCAAACATAATTCGTCAGGCGATGTTTAATGAGTTTAAGGTATATATGTTTACATGTTTATTTTAAGTTAAATTTAATATTTATAGTATATTTTATCTAACTAATTCTTTTACATTTTTTTCTTTTTTTTCCAGATATTATGTACTTGGGAGGAAAAGTACAATATAGTCATTGCGACTACATTTGAGAGAAAAGCGAACTCCAGACTATCTAGTTGGCTCAAGAAAGCTCGGATGATGGAAAACCTTCGCGTTGATTGCAACCACGCCTATATGAAGAGTTGCGTCGGTATTGCGACACCGACGAAGCTTTGTCTGACCAAGCCAAAAATGCTAGAGGGGGTCTGAAGGGTGGCTCGTTGCACACCAAATGTGAAAAGAGTGTTGCGACTATTTCGAGAATAATGAAAAGATTTTTAAATTTAAAATTTAAATTCATAATCTTAAATACATTATTTGATTCAATATTATTTCATTAATTGTATTATTAAATATTTATGGGAGTAAGAATTGGGATGTGTTCCATTTCAGCATGAGATATTTAAGAAAATTCATATCAGAAAGAAGGATGATAAGTTAGCGCCGGACGTGTGGGTCTAAGAAAGACCAAACGAGCCTACATAAGTTTCTTAACACAACTTTTA
>JAABOM020061726.1:0-10789 GCA_011800125.2 Solanum clarkiae
CCCAAGAGATCAGAAATATGAGAGTTTCGAGTCCTGTAGATGACCAGGAAAGAAACCGAACAACAATCTGAAAAAAACTGGTGAAACGATGTCTTCAGGACATGAGAACACCGGGTATAGCTTTAGGAGATATTTCCGAGCCTGATGAGACTAATCGCTAGATGTACAGAGGTCGGTAGGGTGGCGCGTGGAGCAAATGCACCGACGAGGCTCCAAGGAAAAAGAGGCATGTGGAGGCGCGTGGAGGGATATCCAGCGATGGAATTTGAAGGGGTGGCCGGAAATGGAATCCTGCACCCGTTGTTGGTGAAATTTTTCTGATTGGAGATGTGAATAGCGAAAAATGAACAGTAACCTCGCTGGTCAAAAGTAACCTCGCTGGTGAACAGTAACCTCGAGGTGTGAATAGTGACGTGAAGATGAACAGTAACCTTACGACTTTGATACCATGTAGAAAAACATAAAGAAAAAAGGACACGAATGATTTATGAGGTTCGGCAAGTGATGCCTACATCCTCGGGCTAAAAAGCTCTCTCTCAATTGTGTTGTGAGAGGCATGGCATTACTTCAATATATACAGAAGCTTGGGCTCTATACAAGGCAGCAAAATATTTTTAAAGATTCTAAGAATCCCTATAATTAAGGAATCCCTATAATTAAGGATTCTAATATTAATGTATTGCTGTAAACTCGCATAACAATAAAATTTGGGGACTAAAGGGGAGGGGATCTAATGTGCTATTTGTTCGTTTTATTTTAATTTTTTTATTTTTTTATTTTATTTTTGTGAGTGTATTGTAGAAAACATGCCTATAGGATTCATTTCATTTTAATCACGCTTAGGTTAATTTTCTAGGAATGTTCACTAATAAAAGAGTTTGTTAACATTGATATTTTCTAGTGCTAATTTTTATGTATTTTGATCGTGTGAAGTTTAATCCTTAAACACGTTAATTTCTTTTCTTTAGGATTCGTTTCTTAAAAAATAAAAGTAACTATAATGGCAACTTTCTTTTTATAATACATTAGATTTTATCATGCTCATAGGATTCAATAATATAAGATTCTTATAAGTTTTGACTTGTAAATATTTTAGAACTCATTTCACTCATAAAATTTTTATGTCTTAAAAAGTTAAAAAGTTTTCAATATGAGATTATATCTTGTCTCTCATAGACACTCACATTTGGACTTCATGTTAAATATAGATGTTAGTCTTAAGGAATTTTTTGATTATATTTTTGTAAAAAGCTAATATCATTTCACTTAGAAATTGTGCAGTTGATTTTTTTAACATGATAGACTAAATGTTTTAATGATTTATATTCAATAAGTTTTAATATGGTAAGCTTTTAAGAGACAAAATCTTTTTTTAAAAATGTTTTAAATATTTGAATATTGATTTGATACACATAGGTAATAAATCGTATTGATTTGTGTTTTTATTTGTTTGGAGGCTTATGTGAAACCTTATATGCTAATTGTTTGTCCCAGTTGTTTTTGTTTGACACGATGTAACTAGAAAGCTTATATTCCCTTTAAGTCTAGAACCACCAAAGAATTAGGAGTCCAATACCTCATGGACCTTAAGAGGGACGATATGCACTTTAGGAAAAAATTAGAATTTTTCATTTTCTTTTAGTACACTCTTAAGATAAAATAAATAAATTAACTTAGGATGGGGTAGGGGCATATAGGACCCTCAAAAATGATGACTTTAAACTTGATCTTTAACAGGACAAACCTATTTTTGTCTTCCGAAATAAAAGCCAAGTAAACTAGTAAAATTAATATCGCTTATTTAATTTTCTCTTTCTTGTTTGCTTTTAATTATTTGGGGTTATTAGATTTATTTTCTATTACTATTTATTTGTTTACTTTTTGTATTGCCAGAGAGGGTACCTAGACGTGACTGGCACTCGGAGACTATCACTAGTCCCCAAGCGGACCACCTAGTCTTATTGCATTTGTTCAATTCATTCATATGCGGAATCGGTGGGCTATCACAATCACTACCATAAGATAATATGAAGAAGTATCTCAAAACAAAGGAAATGGAAAATAAACAATCCCGACACTATCCATCAACTGTCTATGTCTACGAAGCCTCTATGACTAACATCTAGGAAGGTACAATGACAGGCCATGGCTACCACAATCAAAAGAAAAATACTGAAATAAAGCCAATGCAATAATCATCCTCCGAAGGCAGGGGGGACTCACCACGGCCTGAAATATTGAGTTTTCAACCTCAACGATTGGGCTGCTGAAGTCCTCTGTCTACAGAATTTGCATCATAAAATGATGCAACGCCAAAGGGTTTTTAGTACGTGGAATGTATTGTATGTAAAACGGGCTAAAGTAAATAATATAAGATACAATCGCTCATCAATCACTCTCCCTCAACTCAGAGTAAATGACAGGAGTCTATCATCTCACTATCCATCAAGACATCATACAATCACATCAACGTCAGAGTACTATCAACAAGAAACCTATCTGGGAGTTTCTATAACCGACAGTCACCACCTATGAGTAGGGGTGGGCATTGGGTTCTTCGGTTTGGTGTTGTTAAAATTCAGTTTGATTTTCAGTGTTTGATTTTTTAAAAATGAGCACCATACTCCACACCAAACTAGATCGATTCGGTTCAGTTTTTTCAACTTAGGTTCAGTTTATTTCGATGTTTTTAAAATAGTTTCTCGGTGCTAATTAAAAATAAAACAAAAACAATTTTACATTTTCCAGTTTGCAACTTTGTGTTTGCAATTTTTGCACTTTCCGGTTTCACAATTTGCAGCTCGCTGCCTCGCCATTTTCCAGTTTTCCAAGCTTCAGCAGCAGCAAACCAGTCACCATTTCAGTCTTTTTTTTTCTGCAGCAGCCAGCCAGCCACTAAAGTAGATCACTGCAATTTCAATTGCAGCAGCTACCAACTTTCCATGTGCAGTTTGACAAGTTATCATATATACACACAAAAATCAAAATTAACTGGTTAAAATTGAAAATGCACATGAAAAACATATTTCAATTAAAACAACTCCAGTTTGTAGTTCGCCAACTTTCAAAATACATTAAAATGTCTCCAAATATTTCAAAATACAAGTAACCAAATTTAAAACACCACAAAATATTAGATACGATCACAACACCCTTCTTCATTATCTTGAAGTCCTGAACACCACAAAATACTTCCATTTAAACGAACAAGATATGGTTGAACACTTAAACTTGAAATCTTGAATGAACCTAATAAAAAGATTAAACAAAAAGGTAGAAACTTAGAAGTTAGAATATAATTTTCAAGAACAAAAAGATATATCAAACAAATAATTTATTGAAACTCGGCCATTATTAGGCATTAGAACACTAGTTGCAAAATAGCAAATTGCTTTCATATATCAACAATGCTAGAATCCCTTCCATTGTTTGTCATTTCTAAAGAATATTTAGATAAATGTCAAGCAACATAAATAAATAGATTACTAAAAGACACAAAAAAATAAAAATATGAAAACTTACCAAGTTCAAGTTTCTCAAGAAACTCCAAAATTTCTTCCACATAAATAGAGTTAGTTTCTTTTCTAAGCCAATCTTTAGCACAAACAAGAGATTGCACACATTCAGGAGTTAAAAGAACTTCTAAATCGATCAAGAATATGGCCACTAGTACTAAATGCACATTCTGATGCCACACTCGAAATGGGAATAGCCAACGCATCACGAGCTAACTCTGAAAGAACAGGAAATCATGGAGCATTAACTTTCCACCAACTTAAGACATCAAAATCATCATTTTCAGGCTTTTGATCTTCTTGAAGGTATCTCTCTAATTCTTACTTAGCACCCCCACTTCCACAATCTTCCATTTGTTTCTTCAAGTGAAACTTAGTTCTTAAAGCTTTTGTTCTTATGCATTCTGACCCAGAACTAGATGTGCCAGATGCATTTCATGAAGTAGATCTAGGTAGAGTTGATTGATATTGAGTTCCTTTTGAATATTTTCTTAAATACTTCTAAACAAAACATTCATATAATCATGCACTCCTTTATCTACTTTTTTTTCCTATTTCCTCCCCAAATAGTTCTTCAAGTCCAAAGCTAACATACACAAACTTATTGCGAGGATATAACATAGAAGCAATATAAATCATTGGATTCATCTTATCACGAGTGCCCCAATATCTCTTGAACTTTTGCATCATCCCCTCAGCCATATTTTTCAAATTAAGATCTTCACTTGCCAAACATGTTTTCAAATATACGTCAAGCTCACATATATCTTCAAAATGAATATTAGATATAACATAATGTCAACCCGAAACCTTTATAGTAAGCTCATAAAATTTTTCAAAAAACTTTACCACATTTCTCACATTTGGCCAATCATCACGTTCAAGTGTACCTACAATACTTCCATCTTCACAAACATGAGTAGATAGATGAGTTTTAAAATTCTTATCAAAAAGATCAAATCTATCAAAGGACTTCTCAAAATGTTGAACCATATCCAACATCAAGTAGGTGGAATTCCACCTAGTAGGCACATCTAGCGATAATGCTTTGCCACATTCTATCTTTTGGACTTCACAACATTTTACAAAGTTTCTTATTCTTGCCGAAGATGATCTAACATACATCACCATTTGCCTAACCTGTTTGGTAGAAATATCAATTTCTTTTAAACCTTCTTGCACAATTAGTTAAGTATATGAGCCATACATCTCACATGAAGTTGTTTAGCACCCATTATATTAGTTCCCCACATATGTAATTGCTTAGACAATTGTGTAATTACAACACTGTTTGAAGAAGCATTGTCAACAGTAACACTGAACACATTGCCCAAGTTCCATTCAAGTAAGCAATTACCAATAACCTCTGCCATTTGCTCACCTTTATGACTAGAGATAGGACCAAAATTTAGTATTCTCTTGTGCAACACCCAACTTTTGTTAATAAAGTGAGCAGTCAAACACATGTAATTAATTCTTTGCATTGATGTCCATGTTTGGCTGTACTTCTCTAAAAGATTTCTTTAGATCACATCTTAGTTCACTATAAAGACCATAACAATCTCTTGTTATTGTCCTACGGGAAGGAATTTGAAATAGAGGTTGAGCTTGATTCATAAGCTTTTTAAAACCTTCCTTCTCCACAAAGCTAAAAGGTAATTCATCCACAATTATCATCTCAACTAAAGCCTTCCTAACTACTTCTTGTTCAAATTTCCAAAGTGGTGCATTCAAAGATGAAAAATTCAACTTATGTTGAGAATCACTTTCAATCATAGGATTATAAATAACACACCTTCGGTGACATCCCGTAACTCTATGCTCTTATGTATCTATATTTTAAGCCTCATTTGGTTATATTTTGGGTGTATTGGGTTCATGGGAGAATCCTAGCATCTAATCGAGTTTAAGACTTCCCTAAGAGTTAAGTTTTGGGTGACGGTTCATGAAAGGGTCAATTTTAAACTAGCATAAATGTAAACACATTTGAAATTAGGTGGTGCAATATATGTCAAATGAAAGCTCTTTAAGTTAGATTCACAATGCACTTGGTTTCACCTTATTTCTAGTTCAGATGAAGGAGTTATGACCGTTTTCGTGAGACCCTCCCGTGTAGTGAACTCACACGGGCAGCTTGATGGGCAGTGTGCCCTTTAACGGGCCGTTTGGGGTACTTGGGGTTGGAAAGGGCCGGTTTAGGTACCAAGGAAGGTGGCACAGGCCATGTGGCCCACCACTGATCGTGGGATGGCCACAAGGTGTGCCAAAGCAAGTTTGTTGGACTAGGGGAAAAATGTGGCTAACGTTGGTACCACGGGCACTGTTGACAGGCCGTGTGGAGTGGGATGGCCTGTGGCACCTAGGTATGTGGAGGCCTGTAATATTTTGTCTAAGTGAGGTGGGAAGGACCAGTAAATGGTCTGTGTAACCCCACACGGTCTATGAGAGCGACTGTCAAAGTGACGTCGATGCTAACTTTTTCTCAAGTGTTCCAATTCCATTTTTTTGTGTAAGTCTTGTCTACAGGCACTCCGCATGACCCGTGGAGCGCCACATGGTCAATGAAGTCTCCAGTTAGATGATACTTTGCCAATTTTTCCATCCGTTCGCTTATGGCATTTTCGTAAATTTTAATTACTCTAATGCCCTTTTTAGACTTCTAATGCTATCTTAATCTTCCTAAAAGGCCTAAGCATTATCCCAAAGGATAAAAATCATTACTCTCATCTCAAATACACTCTCAATTTTCTCAAAAGCCTTCATCAAGCCCCAATTCAATTTCAAGGAAACCCAAGCACAAGATTGGATTCAAAGGTCATTTCAAGCCTCCATTCTTCACAATCTCAATTCCAAGAAACTCTAGACCTAAGGTATATGGTGTTGAACCATTGGGTCCTTCCATCCATGGTACCTAAACCCTCTTTTGCTTAATAATATATCATTTAAATTTGATTTTACATGTGGGTCTTGTATATTAAGAAACTTACTACACAATGATTTTAGTTCATGAAAGTATGGTTGTTTTAGAATATTTTGAGCTTCAAATCTTGGATCTAATGTTGGATTTGATGAGGGGTTTTGATGTGAATGTCTTAGGGGTGTTGCAAGGTGTTGATTGATAGTTTTATCACTGATTTTCTTGCATGATTTCATCTCTAAATTGCATGGTCTTTTACCCCCATTACATATCCCTTAAGTGTTTGATAAAATGTCCTAATATGGTTTCTTGAGTAGTTGAAGGTCCAAAACATGGGATATGATATGAATTGATGCTATGGTTATGAAATGAGATTATGTATATTATTATTCCCATACGAAGTGTTGTACTTGAGTATATGACGAATCCTATATAAGGTGTTGATTAGACCATACCCGATGCAGGGGGACAAGAGCACGGGTAAACATGTTGGGGGTTTATTCTCATCTGCCATGCAAGGGGTATATACTTCGTCATCGTGTTGGTAAGGTATGATTACTATTAACTATGTGAGTGGCTTATACCACACAACCGCCAAGGTTTATACCTTGAACAACTAGCTTAGTCTCTTCTTCACATATGATATCCTATATAAGCATGAGTTACTTAAACATGTTTTATTTAAGCATTGATCATACATGGCATATTGTATATTATGTCTATTACTTAATATTGTGCATTTTGATTATGATGTCTACTTCTTGTTGTATCGCATCCGACATACTTAGTATATTCAAATGTACTAACGGATACTCTTACCTACATGATATCACCATGTGGGAACCGGTGCTCAAGTTGATCATCCTCCTCCTCCATGTGGCTAGTCAGTGCTATTCCAAGCTTGTTGGTGAGTCCTCCATTTCGGGGACCTTAGTCTATGTTACTATTATTTATGTATTAACACACTATCTTATGTTCTATTGACTATGAGGGTGAGCCCGGTAGTTTTGTCTTGGCCCCCGCTCTATCTATGTATCTAGAGGTGTTTGTTAGATGAGTTTTGTATTTATGATATGAGCTATGACTCCTTGTCTTTGATGTTGATATTTTGACAAGCTATTACTTAGCCCCTTCTTCCTTTTACTTACTTTATGCCTTTTTTATGCTTCTACGACCAAGGAAGTGTAATAACAAGTTAAGATGCTTGCTTGAGGTTCCTTCGGGTTCCCCATTCGCCATGTCATATCTAGGCCCTAGGCTTGGGTCGTGAAAAACTTGGTGTCAGAACACTAGGTTGATAGATCCTAGGAGTCCAACATACCGCATCGATTAGAGTTATATTCATGGTTGTGAAGCGTTCCATGACTATGAGTAGGAGGCTATGAGACGTTTTAGGAAATGTTACCCTTCTTTATATTCTAAGTCATCGTATAGAGTTGTGGTAAGTCTTTCTTCCCCCACAATAATTGTTCTTTGTTATGCTAGATCATGCCTAATACTTGAAGAAGAAAGGCCCAAACTCTCGAGGAGCAACCTTCCAATGGTGAGCTCCGGGATGCTCTCACTATGCTTGCCCAAGTTGTGGCCAATCAAGTCAACCAAGGGGCCCAAGCCCCTCATGCTACTATCCAAGGATCTAGGGTAAGAGACTTCATAAGGATGAATCCTCCAGTTTTCTATTGGTCAAAGGTGAAGGAAGACCCACAAGAGTTCATTGATGAGGTCTACAAAATCTTGAATATCGTGGGTGTTGGGCCGAATGAAAAAGGTGGAGTTGGAAGCATACCAACTCAAGGGGGTATCCCAAATATGGTATGACGAATGGAAGGGTGAGAAGGGAATTTGTAATGTGGTGCTTTGGGAGGAATTCAAATCGGCTTTCCTTAATCGGTTTACCTCTTGAGCTTAGGGAATCTAAGTTAGTGGAGTTTATGAGCTTCAAAAAAGGTGCTATGAGTGTGAGGGAGTATTCCCTCAAGTTTAATCAACTTTCAAAGTGTGCTCCTCATTTGATGGTCGATCCTAGATCTAGGATAAATAAGTTCATGATAGGGGTCTTCTACTTGGTAAGTGAAGAATGTTGGTCTGTCATGCTAATTAATGACATGGACTTGTATCTGTTGATGATATACGCCGAGCAAATGGAGGAAGAGAAGTTGAGGAAGAGGAGGGGGCATGAGGGCTCGAGGGCCCGATTTGAGGGTAAATTCCAAAAGGGTGCTAGATTTCTTCAAGGCTAAGGGCCTACTCATGCTACTAAAAAGGGGTTTTCCAATGACTTCCCTAAGCCTCAAGGTGTTGGTCATGTGGATCCTAATAATGTGTGGCCTAAATATGGAAGGAGTCATAGAGGCCCATGTTTGAAGGGTTCTAATGCATGATATGAATGTGGGGGGCTTGGTCACAAGAAGGCAGATTGTCCAAGAAACCATGGCAAGGGCCGGGGTGCAAATGCAGTCCCATTGGGTAGAGGTGGTCCTCAAGGTGGTGCCCCAGTGCACAATAGATTTTATGCACTACATAAAAAGCAAGGGGTTGGTGAGGTTTCCAATGTTGTTACTGGTATGTTAAAAATCTTTGATATTGATGTATATGCTTTGATTGATCCAGGTGCCACCCTTTCCTTTGTTACCCCCTTTATTGTTAAAAGTTCCATGTTGACGCCGAGTTGTTGCATGAGTCATATGAAGTGTCTACTCCTATTGGTGCCTCTATTGTTGCTAGGAAAGTTTATAAAAGTTGTCCTATTTGTATTTTGCATAAGTTGATGCCTTGGGATCTTGTTGAATTAGACATGCTAGATTTTGATGTTATTCTTGGGATGGATTGGTTGCATGCCTACTATGCTTCTATTGATTGTATAACCTGTAAGGTCAAGTTTCATTTCCTAAATGAACCCGTCCTTGAGTGGGAAAGTCAAGATGTGGTGGTCAAGGGTAGATTCATTTCATGCATTAAAGCCTGTTAGTTAATCTCTAAGGGGTGTCATTACTATCTTTGTGAGGGTTAAAGATGTGGAGTCCAAAGTCCCTTTTATAGAGTCGGTTCCAGTTGTAAATGAGTTTCTTGATGTCTTCCCAAATGACCTTCCTGGTGTCCCTCCTAAAAGTGAGATACGTTTTGGCATAGATCTCCTTCCCGATACCCAACCTATCTCCATTCCCCCTTACCGTATGGCCCCAGCGGAGTTGAAGGAGTTAAAGGAGCAATTAAAAGATTTCTCGAAGAAGGGATTTATTAGGCCTAGCCAATCACCTTAAGGTGAATCGGTGTTGTTTATAAAGAAGAAGGATGGGTCACTTAGAATGTGCATTGACTATCGGCAACTCAATAGGGTAACTATAAAGAATAGGTATCCACTTCCAAGGATTGATGACTTGTTTGACCAATTGCAAGGAGCTAACTTTTTCTCTAAGATTGATCTTCGGTCCGGATATCATCAAGTGAAGATGAGGGAGTGTGATATTCCTGAGATGACCTTTTGGACTAGATATGGGCATTATGAATTCATGGGGATGTCTTTTGGGTTAACCAATGCACTGGCCATCTTCATGGACCTAATGAATATGGTCTTCAGATCTTACCTTGATTCCTTTGTTATGGTCTTCATTGATGATATATTGATCTATTCATATAGTAGGGAGGAGCATATGGGGCATTTGAGGGTAGTGTTGCAAAGATTGAGGGAGAAGAGATTGTATGCTAAATATGAAGAATGTGAATTTTAGTTGAAGGAGGTTGCATTCTTGGGTAATGTAATGTCGGGAGATGGTATTAAGATATATCCTAAGAAGACTGATGTGGTTAGAAATTGGCCTAGACCATTGACCCCGTCAGACATTAGGAGTTTCTTGGGCCTTGTAGATTACTATAGAAGGTTTGTGAATAGGTTCTCCTCCATTGCTTCTCCTATGACAAAATTGACTCAAAAGAAGTTTAAATTTGTGTGGACCGATGAGTGTGAGAGGAGCTTCCAAACATTGAAAATAAGCTTGTGTCCGCTTCTATATTATCACTACCAGATGAGCTTAAGGGATTTGTTGTATATTGTGATGCCTCTAGAGTGGGTTTTGGTTGTGTGCTAATGCAAAATGGCAAGGTTATAGCCTATGCTTCTAGGCAACTCAAGGTTCACGAAAAGAACTACCCTACCCATGATCTTGAATTGGAAATCGGGGTGTTTGCATTAAAGATTTGGCGTCATTATTTGCATGGGGTGTATGTTAATGTGTTCACCGATCATAAGAGCCTCCAATATGTTTCACTCAAAAAGATCTCAACTTGTTAGACCCCGTATTTCTTTAAATTAAGGACAACTATCCAATTGGGACATTTTGTTGTGGATGTCGTGTAATTT
>JAABOM020061727.1:0-10789 GCA_011800125.2 Solanum clarkiae
ATATATATAGATAGATAGATAGATAGATAGATAGATAGATAGATAGATATATAGATAAATGCAAAAGGATTTATAGAAGATATGTTTAATAAAGTGATACTTCTTGAAATAGAAGTACACTAAGCTTAGTTGGTTATGAGTGGTGTTTCATGCGTGATGTTGCAAGTTCAAACCTAGATATTGTCATTTTTTATACATTTTAATTTTTAAGCTACATGTGAAGTTTTCCATTCATCCTTCTTATAGGCTTATAAATGTTTAATAATATTATTATTTTTTAAAAATTATTTTGAATATATATATTTTTTAAAATAACTCTTGAAATTCTTTTTAATAATTTTTAAAAAACTATTTATTTTCAAAAAGTTATAATAGTGAATATGAATTGTATTATATATATTAAATATGGTGTCACAATATTTTATTTTTTTATTTTAAATGGTGACACCCCTTACGTAAAATCTTGCGTATGTCGCTGCTTGTAATCATGAACAAGTGTAGCTACAGATTATTTTATATTTAACTACGATTTTTTTCATAGAAAATAGTTAAACTATTCAGCTACAAATTTTAAATCGTCGCTAATTAAACACTATATATTTTGTGACAAAAATATGTTGTCACTAAGCCATTGGTTATTAGAGATGATAAAATGATCGTTATTGATTGCTTATATTATTAGTGACAAAAACTTAGGTCACAATTAAATATATTTTTTTGTGGCTAAAGCTTACAACATTTCACTACGAACTCTACTTTGCCGCTATTGCAACAACTTCTTTTTTGTGACAAAATCTTTGTGTGTCAAACAATTACTAATTTAAAAATAAATCATAATTTATCAAAAATTAAGTATATTATTAGCAATAAAATAATATGTCACTGATAACTTAAAATTCGTCACTAATGATACTTCATAAATTGTGCCAAATTATTTTTTGGTGAAAAATTTTTTTGGATAAAACTTTGCTACAAATTTATATTTGTGTGTCACTAAAAATATATAGTTCATGAATTTATTTTTGTCAAAGAAAGTGAATAATTAGTGACGAAATTTGTATCCGTACCTAAAAATTTCATAGCTAAATATCATATTTGTTGTAGTGATAATTGACAGATGGCGTAACTTATGTAGGTGAAACCTTGTGAAGAATAATGACGATGTATTTCTGAATTAGTGATAGAAAAATATAGTCAAATGATCTACTTATAAGTTCAATACTCAAGGAAGGACAAAGTTCCCATCTCAACAATAAATAAAAGAACTAGTTTTCTCTTGTTCAACATAGCATTTTAAATTTTATGCTCTTTAGTATTTTGTATGTTGAAAATTTTTGAAGACTATAAGTATTGTTCTTGTTGACAAAAAAATGAAGGTTGTTTTAATTAGTATTATTAAAATGATAAAAGATTGAAGACTATTATACTTTGATCTTATTCACGAATTTTATATAGGTGTAAATATCTATGTCGAGTGGTAGTAACTTGAGTCCACTTAACTCATTAAGACTTAACTCTTATTATATTTAGTGTCTTATCTACAATCTTCTTGAGAGTGAGCACATTCATTTATATCTTTATATTTTAAAATTGTTTAAAATTATAGATTCATTTTTTTCTAAGTTTTGCCTTGAAAATTGGTAGGATTCCATAATGTGGCAGAATATTTTTTTTGGGTCTTTTATATTATAAAGTATTAAATTGGGATAGTTAAATTTTAACACCCTAATCATGCTTCTTGTTTAAGAGTGAGTAGATTGTACAATAGGTTATCAAAGTAACCCCTATATTGTGTAAATGCTATTTACTTTGAACATTTAAACATATTATATCTATGCGAAAGAATCATCCCAAAGGAAAATTATTTTGGCCACATTATGGATAGTCATGAATATATGATACATTTGTAGTGCATGCTAGCAATATGTTGATCCAAAGAAAGTCATATTGTTAGGTCGCTTTTAGTAATCAATATTTATGAACTATATATAAGAGTACCACTTACAAGTTATTATTTTTATCCAAAAACTAACTGATAGTGTTGTGCTAGGTATCTTGAGATAGGTCAACCATTCATAGATGTGTGTGTGTTTGATAAATGTTAAAAGTTAAATCATAATGATATTACATTTTTGGATATTGAGGAAAGAGTTCAAAGTCGTCTTATGTCAATTGAGCATATAAATACAAACTCGATAATTATGGAGTCGCCCATGAATGGTTTGTGGCCTAAAGTATTTCGTGGCATGGGGCTCATCTCGGTATTATTAGATTCAATGATGAGTCATTTTAGCGGGTGTTTATTGTTTTATTTATAATTTTGGCATGCTAAAATTTATTTTCTGTACAAATTAACATTTTATGAAATTTATGAATTGTCATGTGTTTATTGACAACTCTGAAAATAAAGATATTGACCTTCTATTGTGGTTTTGCATAAGGTATATGAAAGTTATTTTAGACGATTAAAGTCATAAAGTAGGACCAGTTGGAAATAGACAAAACTTGATCATTTTTATATGTGATTTCCATATTTGATCTATGTCATTGGTAGTGCTAATATTTGTGACCATTGATGGGTTTATTTACATGTATATATATTACGAAAATTATTTTGATCCTATACTAGTATTATTGATGGACCAGATTATTTTGAGATATTTAAATTAAGATAGTATAAGTTTGTGCACAATAAAGTTTCAACAACGTATGATCCTTCAGAAATATATGTGGTCCAAGTGGGATATTGTTAGGAATTTCTATTTTATAGACTCACATATCAAAATATATATATATGTGTGTGTGTGTGTGTGGATGTGCTATCACTAAAGTAACTCATTGTATGATCGAATAAAGTAAAAAAGTTTTGGGCCTTAAGAGTAAATATTTATTTTATGGGTTTAATTTAGATAATTTAAAACCCCATGAACTTTTTCTTAACTCTGATGGAGGCTTATTGAAAAGGTACCCGTTAAACCTGAAAAGGTACCTATCAGGTTATATAAGGATTTAGTTCCTAAGTCAGATACAACACTCTTTCTTTTCTACCACTTTTATGTGAAGAAACAATAGATTAAAAGTAGTATCAAGACTTAGAAGATCTTATCTTCTTAAACAAAGATTCATGCAGTGGAAAAAAGTTAGTATGCTTTTAATCTTGTGAATTTAAATCTCCATCTAATGATTTACTTGTGATCCTAGATAGATTTTGGTAAAATTTTCCAACAAGTAGCATCACTGCAAGGTCTTGTTAGATCATTAGACGTGATATTTAAATTTTTGGCAATCCAACATATGTTTTGGTCTAATAACAATTGTGGTTGTTGGTTTTTTTTTTTTTTTTTTTTTTGATGTTGTTTGATTCTATTTTTAATTGCAACATGTAAAAGTAAGTTTTAAAAGTTTTACTAATTACTTGAGGTGTTGTACATTTCTTCTTATCATGTAACTCCTATCTTCTAATTCTGGGTCTATTTGCATTTATTCTCTTTCTTTACTCGATACACAGGACAACAGGTTATAGGTTTCTTTATCCTTTACTGAACCCTAATTTCATTTCTAATAAGAGTGGCGTTAGTTGAATATTGTGTTCTGTCAACTAAGTTGAAAAAAATACAAGTGCTACTGCCATGAGTTTGGCAAATTTTTTTATATAGGTGTCGAATGCACAGTTCATACAATTTATTTTTGTCCCAAATTGCAGCTAGTGGTTACCTTTTGTCTCCATTATGCAAGATGTCAATCCTACATCAACTATAGCCTTCTATTTCCACATTGCCTTCGAATTTTTTTTAAAAATTCTGATTATGATGATGGATTATTCATGATTTGAACAAGAACGAGTTTCCTAATATTTGATTTCTGGTGTTAAAATTCTTGATTCATTTTTTTCCAAGTTTTGCCTTGAAAATTAATAGCATTCCATAAAGTGGCAGTATATTTTTGGGCCTTTTATATTATAAAGTATTAAATTAGGATTATTAAATTTTAACACCCTAATCATGCTTCTTGTTTAAGAGTGAGTAAATTATACAATATATTACCAAAGCAACCTCTATTGTGTAAATGCTATTTTACTTTGAACATGTAAACATGATATATCTACATGAAATAATCATCCCAAAGGAAAATTATTTTAGCCAGATTATGGATAGTCATGAATACGTGATACATTTGTAGTGCATGCTAACAATATGTTGGTTCAAAGAAAGACATATTGTTAGGCCGCTTTGACTAATCAATATTTATGAAGTATATATAAGAGTACTACTGTAACACCCTAGAAAATTTGAAGTGAAACAAGTCATCAGACCTGGTTCTATGAGAGGGTTTACGAGCTGTAATTTGATTATGACTCGTAGATAAGGTCGTTTAAGGTTTTCCAAAGTTGAAAATCTTTTATTAAGTACAGAAGATGTTTTACGAGAGGGAACACGACTCATAACATGTGTCACGAGCTGTTTGTCAAGTCGTGGAACAAGATTCAGAAACCTGTAATTTTGGTCTAGATTCTACAGAGGTAATATGGCTCATAATATGTTCTAGAGTCATCTGATGGATCGTAGAATGAAAATCAAAAACTGATAATTTTGATCTACTTTCCACGAGAGAGGACCACAACCTATAACCTGTTTTACGCGTCATAAAAGGGGGTCTCGTGACTACTTCACTAGTTTTTTTTTTATGGGTAATTTTGTCTTTTTTCGTCCTTTTTAATTAAAACCCACGAAGTTTTGGGCTAATTTTAGACCCCTTATCAGTACTCTAAGGGTATTACTCCTAAAAAAATGCTTAGAAACTCCTGAGAGCATCGTGCAAGGGGAGAAAGCTAGGGTTTCAAGTACGTGATTAGAGATTCCCTGAGAAGTTGATTGTTTCTCCTATTTTCATGTATGTAAGGCCAACTAAAACATGAATTATGTTCTTCCATGTGCCCCACACCCCGAATTGATGGAGTTGTGAGTAAGTTGAGTCTCCAATACATGTTTCTTCAGGGTCTTTCTTAAATTCTAATATCTTTCTACATAATCTTGCATGAATTACAATTTTCATGAATTAAATACTTGAAAATTATGATTTTGCAATAGTGCATGAGCCCTAGCATGAATTCTTATTATTTTTACAAGTTGCATCTAATTTAGCATGCATGAGTACGATTTGATCTTAGAGAGCCTATGAAATCCCCAAACGCTTTAACTCCCCTATTGCCTCTTGAATGCTACGAGTTAGAATGACGCATGATATAATCTCTATGAGTCAAGGACAGAACCTTAAAGAATGTAACCAAAGAGTTGATAGTTGATGTGATGATTCGAGTTGACAAATGTTCAGTGAGACTAGTTGATTGAGCTATGATGTCTTATGAGTACTGAGTCTTGGGAGGAGTATTGGGCACCAAAATGAGGAAGAGTAAGCCTAACTCGAACTCATTCACAACATCGCCAAACCTAAACCAAGCAGTGTTATACCCTATGTTAACCCGAGGCCAAACAGTGTAAAACATATTGGTGATTCCTAAATTAATTAAAGTAGCCGTCATCTAATTATTTTAAAGGTAAATTAGGATAGCTATTTTTACTAAACTGATGCTAAATTAACTCCGAATAATGATCTACATAACCTATGTGATTCTGGATAAGGGTTCTAATTATCCTAAAGGGAAGGTGTAAGACATCCTTTAAGATCCATTAAAAACAGTTAACCAGACAAGCTTTGGTTAATTAATCAAAAAAATAACATGCTTTAAACTTAAAAAAAATCTTTTTGACTAGAGGTAAAAAAAAAAGGCTTTAGAAAAATGGCTAATTTACTTAAATCTTTAAAATGTTAAGAAAATTTTAAAATCCAAGTAATTGAATCAGAAAAGATTTTTAAAATAAAATTCAAAACTCTTTTACATTTGGGATGGAATGACTTACATTTTGCTTTTATTTTGAAAAAAATAATGGACAATCCTTTGTAATCTTTTTTTGAAGTATGACACGAAATTATTAAATAATAATAATAATAATAATAATAATAATAATAATAATAATAATAAAATAACAACAACAACAACAACAACACAATAATAATAATAATAATAATAATAATAATAATAATAATTTTCTTTTGTAGTGAAACTTATATATAGGCTTAAAAATATTATCTGATAATTAAGGAGCTTATCCTTAAAATAAAATATTGATCCCCTTTTAGAAAACATAACAAAGGTTAATGTTACAACCAAGATTTATTTCTAACTAGAGGTGTCTAAACCCAAAAATCCATATTATTGTTAGCTATGTGGATAAAAAATGATAACATATTTAAGTAACACAAGCAAGTTTATATTGTAAAGAACATAAATAAGTAAATAAATAATGCAAATATGGGTAGCCATTGATGGCTCCAAGCAATGTCCCTTTGTTTGACTTGATATTCAAGATAGTCTAAGATGTTGACTACATGTGCAGGTATGATGGTGTCAAATCATGAGACTCCATTATTGCAAGATTCCCAAATTGAGATACCATTATTTTACTCCCAAAGTGTTCATGCAAATAAAGAAAGAGTAAAGATTAGTATTTATCCTATGACGAAAAATTTGAATCATTTTAGAAATGTGCAAATAGTTAAAGAAGTCAACCATGTAATAATCTTAGCAATTGCATATTTAAGACATGAAACAAAATTTAATAGAGAAAGGGGCACAAATATTTTCTTCCGTGAGGTGACAAGATGGCATGGAATATAAAGAGAAAAAAATAAAAAAATAAACACTACCTCAAGCCAATCACATAACTAAATAGATTTGTAATTAAAAGAAGCAATTTTCCAAAGCTATGTGGCAACTGGGTTATGAACATTGACAACAACATTGTCAAAAGAGAAACCCAACAAAACTTGAAATATAAATTCTAAAGAACATTAACTTCACAAACTCACAATAGTAGCCTTTCTATCCGAGCAACAACATGGGCTCAAAACCCATCAATGATTAAACTAATCTGCTACAGCTAACGTTCGGACTAAACAAGAGATATTTGGGATCACTAGGTACTTATCTTAAAGAAGAAAAGAAACTCACTTTGTGCAACTAGGTGTGAACAAAATACTTATTAGGATAACCCAAACACGAAACTTATGGAAACATTTTTGATGCAAACAAACTCAACTTTACTAAAAATAGGATAAAAATAGAAGTGCATTTAACATATACGTTATTATTTACTAGAAAGGCTCCACGGAATAAAGTGTTGGAGTTGATCTATTCGGCAAATCTAAGTAAAGAAAATAAAGAACAAACCAAGCATGTCAATCAAACCAAGATGAGTATAAACAGCCCCCGAGTTTAGATAGTGAGTTAAATAAGAAAATCAAAACCACAACAAATTTGACGAAAAGATTTTAACATGATAGACGAGAAATCAGTAGCAACAACTAGTAGCTAACGTTGAACTTAAGATCATCTCCACACTCATAAAACGATAATAACATTAACATAGGAATAAACTAAATAAAGGCATATTCAATGAGACAGCAGAGGCTTAAAAAACATAATGAAGATCTAAAATCATAATGGCTCAGAAAAAAATAAAATAAAGCACACATCATTTGAAAACAAAAATAAGAGATAAGAATAAAGATGTTACCTTTCTTGGAGCAACGAATTGAACCGACGAGCTCGACAAGAGTCATCCACCTCGGCTACTACAAACTTGAAAACTAAAAGAATGAAACTTTAATTTTTGATTTGCAATTTTGAAACTTAAAAAGAGCAGTAAAAAAGCTTTGTCTTTGAGAGGGAAGTAGACCAAAAAAAATCTCCTCCTTTTCACAGTGATTTGGAGGTTATTTATAGGAAAAATTGGAGGTCGTTTGCGGGGAAAATTGAAAATTGAAAATTTGAACGTTGAGGAGACAAGTTGTGATTGTATGGTCGCTATCGATTTTTGAACGTTGGTGCAGTTTTGCCACTGATTCCCATTGATTTTGTTGTCATTAGTCAAGAAACTAAGAGGAAGAAGACAAAGGGAGAGCTGTGTCAATTTTTGCTCAAAAAGAAGAAAAGGGACATAACGTGGAAAGGAAAAGCAAATAAAGCAAAAAGGGGGTTGAAAAGAAAAGGAAAACATTATGTGGGTTTGTTGGGAGGAGAAATAGAATGGGAAATAAAATAAAACAAGGGGGGAGCATGCTGTTGACACCCAATTTTTACCCTCCACGGTGTCAAATTAGTCATCAAACATTATTTGTATTTTTAATAATTTTTGAATAATTATTTTATTAAAAAAAGTTAATTATTAAAATACGGGCGCGTGTGGTGCACGCGCCCCTTATATCCCCTTGCCCGCTCCTTTCTTTATTCTTCTTCTTCATTTTCTTTCCCTTTCCCTTAACCCTAACCCTAGCCGCTGCTCCCCTTTCCCCTACCCTTTCCCCTTCTCCCGCACCTTCTCCATTTCCCAACGTTCTCCTTCTTCCCTAGACTCCGCTCCCCATGATTCCCCTATTCCCCAAGATTCTCCCTTCCCCAGATCCTTTCCCTTTCCCGGCGCTACTCCGATTCCCCACACCCCGGACCTTTCATCTTCTTCCTTCTTTCCCAATTCCTTTCCCCTTTTTCCTAATTCGACGAAAAACTCAAAATCCCATATATAGCTCTTGTTCTTCAGAACAGAGGAGAGGGGAATAGCGATAGACAACCGTCAAAAAGAAAGAAAAACCTCGAAAAACACCGATCAATCCTAGCAGTAAGGGTGGTCGAACGAAATAGATATAGTTCAAAAACCACAACCATGAGTAATCCAAGAAAAATCGGAGAATCCAATCGATTTCCACAGCCACTTCAACCCATTTCCAGAAATAGTATCATTTTGGAAAACCCAAAAATGTTTCGTCAATGTCCAGCTGTTCTTAATCCATAATGCCCTAGTCAAAAGTTCATCGATTTAGAAGCCAGAATATTTTTGGAGTCAGGTTAGTGTCCGAATTTTGATTCGTAGGGGTGTGAGCATTCCTATTCAGAGCTCGTTGTCCTAATTCGCTACCCCGAAAAGGTAATACACTATCTCATTTTTGCTTCGAGTTTCACATATGGTGCCTGAATATGAATTTTGAAGTTATATTGAAAATCATCTTGTTTGCATCGTGCTTCTGGCTGGGAGTGCTCTGTTATTACGCATAGATATTGTGATTGGCTGACTGTTGTTGTTGACTGTCCCGATCAAGTTTAAGAGTGCACGTTGTCTGATTTTGTGCTCCTTATCCATAAGTATGATATATTAGTTGATTTCGAGTTGTTTCCCACATGAAGAATGTCAAAAATGACTCCTTTCTCATGTTTCTGTGTTTTAACTGTTGAGCTTAACATTTGTGCCGATTGAAGACGCTGCTATTACCTTGTTATATTTACTGTCGAGTTTCCAAGAGTCGAAATTAATGCTGAAATGACTTTGTTCCTCAAATACATGCTACAATGCTCAAATATAGCTTGATAATTCGCCTTGCTGATGTTTTTCGACTCTTTGAAATGCTATCAATCTATCTTCGGGTGTATACAACTGTTGGTATGCTAATAAGATTGTCTGTTCTTGTTTTTTGCTGAATCTCACCTAAAATGTGAAAGTTTCTGGGCGTAAATGATAATGCATGTTTAGATATGGTTAAAAATGCTGAAAGTATGTTTCAATTCTCTGCTTTTGGATTTTCATGTGAAGAATTAACTGCTTAATCGTAACTTGGCGGTTGGTTCTTGCGTCGATCACAGAGTGCCATTTGGCTACAGCTTTTGACGACTAAGTTTGTTCACTTCGTTGAATTATCTTGGACCTTCCATTTGCTTTGCAGTCATGGAGTCTGGTTGAATTAATTTGTTCTATTATGCATGCTGAAGTGAATAACATAAGTTCAGGATTGTCGATTAAGTGCTAATCCTTCACTCTCTCTCTTTCTTTGCATGAACGATGCTGCGAGTCATTGTGGACTCCCAATTCCGCATTCTTTGGGCCACGGAGGCCCAAACTCCCTCTTCTTTGAGTCAGCCCAAATTCCCAAGAGAAAGAACTTGCTATACCAATCTTGAAAGGCAAAAGTTGCAACAAGATTCAAAAGTGATGAAGGCCTAAGATTTATTCAACTCTTTCTTTTATTTACTTTGAGTTTACATTTGTATTTGTTTGAATACTAACATTATATTATCGGTTTCAATCTAATTAAGTTCCCAACATGTCAAAATCATTTATGTTATTTTATTTATTTTCATTTTTTATTTTGAAAAGTGTTTAAAAAAAATAAGAAAACATTAAAAAAATAATAATAATAAATAAATAAAAATGTGATTTTTTTTTATATTTTAATTGAACTTTCAAAATTTTCAAAGTTTTGGTCAAAAATCTTTCAAATTAATCAATTTCAAAAAGCAATTAATATTTTCAAGTCAAAGTTAGTCAAATCACCTAATCGCCGGATAACCGCATTTAGCGGCCATTTCGAGTGCGTAAAACCTTCTCGAAGTGGAAATATGAACCCGAACCCTTTTTTTGGATTTTAAAAAAAATTTTCTGTTAGATATTTTTAAATATTTAGCGGTTTCCTAATTATCCTTAAAATTAGGTGGCGACTCCGTTTTCTCAATCTCAAAATTGGTTTTCTCTTAATAAATTGAGCTTTAAACTGATTTTTGATTTTTTCATTTCAATAAAGCCATTTTTCGGTATAACAGAAATGGTGACTCCGCTGGAGATTTTTAATTAGGTTCTAACCATTAGATTAGGTTGTTTGGCTAATTATTTGATTTGTTTGACTA
>JAABOM020061728.1:0-10789 GCA_011800125.2 Solanum clarkiae
CATGGAGTTCTTGCTCAAATCCAGAGCACTCTGACTGTCACAATGTACCTTATATTCCTTTTGCTTGATTCCAAATTTTTGGAGATAACGCTTTAACCACAACATCTCTTTTCTAGCTTCTACGACATCAATGTATTCTACTTTGGTTGTGGATAAAGCAACATACTTCTGTAGTCTTGACCGCCATGAAACATCTCCCCCTGCAAAAGTATAAATGAATCCTGAAGTATATTTGCTACTATCAAGATCTCTGACCATATCTGCATCTGTATAGCCCTCCAAGATTGGATCGACTCCCCTGTAGCAAAGACATAATTTTATTATACCCTTAAGGTACCTGATAATCCACTTTACTGCTTCCCAATGCTCTTTCCTGGGGTTGGAGAGAAAACGACTCACCCTTCCCACTGCGTGAGTAATACCTGGCCTTGTACACACCATCGCATACATCAGACTTTCGACTGCTGAAGAAGATGGTACTGTTGACATCTCCCCAATCTCTTCCTTGGATGAAGGACACGATCTCTTTCTCAACTTGAAATGGTTGTCTAATGGAATGCTAACTGGTTTGGCATAGTTCATGTTGAACTATGCAAGCACTCGTTCAATATACTTTTCCTGAGATAGCCATAATCTCCGGTTCTTCCTGTCTCGGATGATCTGTATTCCCAATATTTATTGAGCTGGTCCTAAGTCTTTCATGTCAAAAGACTTAGAGAGTTCGTTCTTCAGCTGGTTGATCTTCGTTGCGTCTTTCCCCATGATTAGAATATCATCTATATATAGTAGAAGAGCAACAAAATTTCCGTCAGAAAATTCTGAATGTAGACACATTCATCTGCTGAAGTTTTCTTGTACCCTTGACTCACCATGCATGGGTCAAACTTCTTATACCATTGCCTAGGTGCCTGTTTCAGACTGTACAAGCTTTTCTTCAGCTTGCATATGAGGTTATCTCTCAAAACCTCAAAACCTTTCGGCTACTCCATGTAGATTTCTTCCTTAAGTCTCCGTGAAGAAAAGCTGTCTTTACATCATTTATTCGAGCTTCAAGTTCATACTTACGACCATTCTAAGTATGACTCTAATTGAAGTCATCTTGACTACTGGTGAAAACATCTCGCCAAAGTCGATCCCCTTCTTCTGTTGGAATCCTTTGACTATAAGCCGTGCTTTGTATTTCACCACTTTTTTGCTACCATTCTTTTTCAGCTTGAATACCCATTTATTTTTCAGTGCCTTCTTCCCTCGTGGAAGTTCTACGATCTCATAAGTTTGATTTTTCTGCAGAGACCTCATTTCATCCTGCATTGTGAGAAACCACTTTTCTTTGTCCTTATGAGATACTGCTTCATGGAAACTCTTTGGTTCTCTATATTCAGTAAGTAGAAGGTACTCGGATTCTGGATATCTTCTCGATGGAATCTGATCTCGTTCAAATCTATGAACTTCTGGAATAATCTGAGGAGATCCACCATCATCTTGTCCTTGTGATGGTCATGGAACGTCTGCCAGATGGGGTTGTGGCTTCCCCTGCTCAGCACCGTCACTTTCCTCATTGTCTTCTACTTCTGGCATATCTTCTAGCAAAACTTCACCATTTCTCATGAATGGTTCTGTTGTTGCTTCTGGCATCTGATTTGCAACATTTGTCTTCTGAGATACTGTGGGTTTTTCAATGTCATCAATTGTCTGACTTTAATGGAAAACCACGTCCCTACTTCTGATCACCTTTTTTCTCCTTTGGATCCCATAACCTGTATCCAAATTCTTCTTCTCCATAGCCAATGAAAATGCATGGAGTGGTCCTTACATCTAGCTTCTGCCTGAGCTCCTTAGATACGTGTGCATACGCCAAACACCCAAATACTCTCAAGTGAGAGTATGATGGATCCTTTCCAGACCAAAGTTTCTCTAGAACTTCAAAATCCAATGGTACTGATGGAGATCGGTTGATCAAGTAACAGGCGGCTCTGACTGCTTCTCCCCAGAATGGCTTTGGCAGCTTAACCATACTGAGCATGCTCTAAACACGTTCCATGATTGTTTGGTTCATTCTTTTAGCTATACCATTGTGTTGAGGGGTGCGTGGGACCTTCTCATATCGGATTCCATATGACCTGCAATAGGCATCGAACTGCCTGGAAGAGTATTCACCTCCATTGTCGGATCGAAAACACTTTAACTTCTTTCTTGTCTCACGTTCTATGATGATATGGAACAATTTGCAGTAATCAAACACTTGGTCCTTCGTACACAAGAAATACACCCACACTTTTCGAGAAGCATCATCGATGAACGTTAGAAAGTATCAGTTGCCGCCGAGTGATTCAACTTCCAAGGGACCAC
This sequence comes from Solanum clarkiae, assembly GCA_011800125.2. Classification (NCBI taxonomy): domain Eukaryota; kingdom Viridiplantae; phylum Streptophyta; class Magnoliopsida; order Solanales; family Solanaceae; genus Solanum; species Solanum clarkiae. Next base: position 2,350 of record JAABOM020061728.1, read on the forward strand.
AAGCATCAAAGTGTACCAAAATAAGTAACTCTGATCTTCTCGTTGAAGATGAATTAAACGAGACTCTGTGCTGCTTACCAAATAGACAATGATTGTAAGGATCTAGTGCAGCATCCTTGTCCACATTGATAAACTTCTTCTTCATCAGGGTAGACAACCCTTTCTCACTCATGTGGCCGAGTCTCTGGTGCCATAAATTTTGAGAAGCCTCCTTTTCCACTATATTAAGGCTATTTGTGAATATCTTCACATGAGTCTGGTGTAACGTGCCACAAATATGTCCTCGAGCGACTGTTATAGCGCCTCTTGACAACTTCCATGTGCCTTTATTGAAATGACTATCATAGCCCTGTTTGTCAAGAGTTATACCTGAAAGAAGATTCAACCGAAGATTTGGCACATGACGGATATCCTTCAAAGTGATTGTACTCCCGGAACTTGTCTTTATCTAGACATCACCAATTCCTACAATCCCAGAGGAACTGGAATTCCCCATCTTTACAGCTCCAAAGTCACCAGCTTTATACGTTGTGAAGTATTTCTTATGTGGAGTAACATGGTAGGATGCTGCAGTATCTACCACCCATTCCGTATCTTCTCTTGAGATGTGAAGGCATGTCTCATCATGGGTTGAATAATAAGCTACATCTCCAATAATAGAAACTAATTTTTCTCCACCCTTGTTCTTCGACTGCGAACTGCTCTGGGCTTGCTCCTCTTTTCATTTGTAGCAGTTCTTCTAAATATGTCCTTCAATTCCACAATGATAGCACTTATATGTTGGTTTCCAGCCATCAGTGGATCTGCCTCTACTCTTTCTTCTGCCTCTCCATTTGTCTTTGCTACTCTTTTATTGCCTCCTCCGATTTTCTGTGATAAGGGCATGGGTCTGATCTGTGCCCATGTCTTTTCTCCTTGTCTCTTCACTAAATAGAGCATCCTTGACCACTGACATGGTAAGTTTGCCATTTGGGGCTGAGTTGCTGAGTGATATGACCAATGTTTCCCAACTATTGGGAAGGGCACTGAGTAGTAGCAACGCCTGAACTTCATCGACAAGTGGAATCTCTACAAACGACAAATGGTTGACCAAGCTCTGGAACTCACTCGTATGCTCGACAACTGAAGTTTCATTTTTAAGCTTCATCTTGACTAAACGCCTCATCAACAAGGCTTTATTCTGAGCGATCTTGGCCTGGTACATGTCCTCCAACTTCTTCCAGAGGGCATATACGTCTGTCTCTTGTGCAACATGGTGGAAGACACTATGATCAATCCATTGACGGATTTGATCGATAGTTTTTCGGTTTGATTTCTTCCATTCTGACTCCTTGGCGAGATTAGGATTTTCACCTTTTAATTCGATAGGATCGAATAAATATTTACAGCTGAGGAGATCTTCCATCCGAGGTCTCCACAACGTGTAGTTAGTGGCAGTGAGCATAATCATGGCTCTGGAAGATGATGTTGACTCGTCTGTGGTCATTATCACCTTGCAATAGCTTAATTCACCTAAACGAGATTGGATCTTGAAAAAAGGAGCTCACCGTTATGTCCGGAATGGTCAAAAAGGTGGAATTTGTACTTCGAGGCCAAAATTTCACTATTAGGTTAGAATAATAATTTCAAAAACTTTAGGGACCAAACTGTAATTTCAAAAAGATCAGGGCTAATCTGACATTTTCTAAAGGTTGAGGGACCCAACTGAAATATTAGCAAACTTGATGGGTCAATTTGTAATTTTTGAAATTATTGTAGATTCCGGCTATGAACAATATTTTCGGTTATCTTCTCCATCGTTCTCCGGTGAACAGTGTTGTCGTCTCCGGTATAACTCCGGTGAACAGTATCTCCGTCACTGACAAAATTCAGGCATAGTTGACCAAACTTTAACTGTGAATTTTGGGCTCGTTTGAACTCTGATTAGGTCGCTGTTTGGTGCGTTGGACTCCGCTTGACGAGACAAATCCAATCGTGCAGTCAAAATTAGATTTCGAACAAAGCTCAAAAAATCCGATGGATAGTCTCCGACAAAACTCCGGTGAACAGTATCTCCGTCACAAAAAAAACTCAACCAACGCTTCTAACTTGGCTCTGATACCACTTGTTGTAGCCCAAGGGAATATAAAACGTTGGTAAACATGAATTTGAGAGGAAAAAAATTCTTCTATTATTTACAAGAATAGATTATAAAAAATAACTTTCAAACTCGCACTTTACTACACTCTACTCTTGTCTTGATTTTTTGGTGTGTTAAAAATGTGAATTTGCACCTCTATTTATAGTAGATTTTAAAGGTGTGAACAAAAACTCCATCTTCAAAAATGGTGGCTGGATGGTGGAGTGGTTTCTTGTTTGGTGGCTGCAATATCTTGACCAAGATATGGTCCAAGATAGTGGCTGGACTTCTTTAGTTAAGTCGTAAACTTTTTACATATATATACTAGTGAAAATAATACATATATATAGCAATTATTGTGGTTCAACCAGGAGAATGAATCTCCAACAATCAGTAAAAAGAGGAAACTCAGATTTAAGAAAGAAAAAAAAAACTTCTTTAACAAAAAAGTTGAAGAATCAAACACAAGAAATGATATATAACAAACTATCAATTTCACACAATTCCAATGCATAAAATATGCAAGTAAAGTATATATACAATGTATATATGTGTTTGTGTGTGTGTATTGTACAATGTATAACCAGTGTATATATTCTATGTAATATATAATAGTAATTTTGTAGAATATTATTATGATAGGTAATAATTAAAAAATATTACTAAAAAAAGATAATTAAGATGTTTAATCAATTAGATCACGTAATTTATGCTTTATTTAAAAATTGATCATATGTTAAAAGGAAAAGCCATGAACCAGGATCATCTGTAAAAAGAAGAGTGATGAGCTAGGATTATCCATAAGCACCTGCATCCATAGAGAAGGGTGACCAGAAGTCGTGGGAGCAACCCATTTTCTCCTTCTTGACTTCTTGGAAAAGAGGACAAAAATGAGATATAGATTGAACTTTTCAAAGGACAAGGGTAGGAGGACACTTACAGAGACCAAAATTTGTAAAGTTAAAGTTCTCGTTACTTTGGAGCTCACAAAAATCAACTAGACTAGACACCATCAAGAAACACAAGGTCATAAGTCAACTGTAGATGATGAAGACTCAAAAATGAAGACATTTCCTTTGAGACATGTTCTAGATGATAGTTAAGACCCATGGAGGAAGTTTATGACCTAAATAGAGGAGGATTCAAGATGTTAATTAAGGTTCCATGTGCCACATTATATGAATAATATCACGATTTCAATATTTACATGTATAGGTTAATACTAATAGTCCGTTTTGCCCCCCAAAAATGTCTTTTTTTTTAAAAAAAAAAAAGAGGTTTAACGAAGTTTATTTAGAAAAAAATAAGTGTGTTTGACAGATAGCAAAAATAGTTGTTCAAAATCTTTACCCAAAAAAAAAGAAGATTTTCCATCAAAAAGTACTTTCGGTAAAAAAAAAAACTTTTTTATTACCAAGAAATTGAATAAAAAATAGATATGATGGATAAAAATTAAGAATTATTTTTAACAGGAATCAAGAAAATATCTTAAAATAGTTATCAAATTTAAGTATGGTTCAAAAGTTTTTTCAAATTTTTTGATCAAACAGATTTCATCAAAAGTATTTTAATTCTTAAAAGCACTTTTCGAAAAAAAATTCAGAATAATTTTATTTTCAAAGACTGTTTAAATAAGCTATAAAATATTTTATCATCTAATTTGTTAAAATAGTAAATACTTAGCTTGTTGGTCTATTCAAATTTTACACTAAAATCACAATTTTTTGTGAGAAAATAAAAAGGAATATTATTTGTAAGAAAAATGTATAGAAACAGATTCGAACCCATAATCATGGGATAAAAAATTAGTTATTTTACAGTTTTCACTACACAATCATTTGATATTGAGGGTGACATTTATTATATTCATATATATTTTGATATATACATACCTATATATATAGAGTTTCAATCGAGATCATCGGATGCCATTGCACCCCAACCCTACTACGTAGATCCATCCCTGGACCCAAAGATGAAGAAGGCGGAAGCCAAGAGCTGGAGCCCACATAGTCATACATCTTCAATAGCAGAAAGAAACAGTAAGTGAACTAGACATAGATGGTTTTGCAATTAGGAAACCCTTATTTAGGGTCTTATCATATTCTCCTGAAGTCGGTCATAGACCAGACTTCAGGATTTATTTATTTTTTTCTGAAATTTTACGTAAATGAATCATTTTAGATTAATTATAACCCTTTTTGGGATACTTTTCGTAATTGCAATCTAAAGCATAATTTATCCTTAAATCACCTATTGCTCTTCTATCTCTCTCCCTCTACTCCAACTCTTCATCTCCCTCCTCATTTAGACCCCATCTTTCTTTTTTCCCAGTCAATCTCATTCGAAAATGGATTCTTCAACGAAAACCTCATCTCAGTACTGCCATAAAATGGAAGAACTCCATCAATGCTACCATGTGAAAAAGCAAAGATCCCTTTTCCATCCCACTGTTAGATTTTTCTCATCTTGGTTCTTCTATGACAATATGGATGCAATGGAAAATGATACCCCAATAGTGGTATCCTTTTTTTCCATCCCACTATTAGATTTTTCTTATCTTGGTTCTTTTTGACAATATGGATGCCATGAAAAATGCTACCATTATTACAGATCTAATAATCAACAAACCGCCAAGAAACAATAAGGGGTTACGTTCTTGTTATTTCTATTGTTTTTGGTCAGTGGCGGATTCAGGATTTAAAGACTGTAGGTTCTCATCTGACAGGTGTATTTTAAGGTAAAAAAGATGGTGCTACCAGTGGGATTTGCTCCCTCATCTGACAGCTTATTCTGAACCTTAGGAGGGCAGTGAGAATCAAAGCATCCATAAGATTTCTTGTTCACTAGGTACTTATCTATTACGTCCCAGGAGGGTAGCCTTAGTGTGGCCAGCACTTAGAGACTATTGTTAGTCCCCGATTGAACCATTTGGCCTCATCGTTACCTCATACTCAACAACAGAAGAAAAATGCTCAAAGAAAAGATAGTAAATAATTAAATAACCCAGTCCGTATATATAAAAAGAAGTTTTTCAATAAAATAAAAGTTGGAAAAGGTACAATACTCCACATCGTCTACTCAATGCTTATGAATCCTCTATCTCTAACATCTTGATGGTACCATGACAGGCCATAGCTGCCTAACTCAAGGAAAATACAATACATAGTAAAAAGAGAAAAGGGCTCTTTCGAAGGTAAGGAGGCTCACCATCTCTGGAATCATGGATCTAAACTTCAATGGTGCATCTGCTGAATTTCTCTAATACCTGTCTTTGCATCATGAAAGGATGTAGCGCCGAGTGGCATCAGTACGTGAAATGTAGGGTATGTAAAATAGTTCAAGGAAACAAATAGGGCTCAAACTCAATCAAACAACTCAATTGAGACTCAACTCCTCATCTCATAACTTAACTCAAATAATTCATGCAAGTTTGAAGTTTGAAATCATGCTTTAGAAATAGATTCAGTGTTTAATACATCTGAGTTCAAAAATCATGATATGCTCAACTCAAGTGTTTTCTTGGAAGTTTCTCTAACCAACTAACTCTCCACCCCCACCATGAGCTTTGATGATGTACAATGAAAAGACATCGTTGCCAGTTTGCCCTAAACTTACCACGGAATAGGACGTCAACCCTACCTCTCTCTATTGGATCCAAAGAGAATGTCCATCTATTGGGACATGGGCCACCAGAATTATCCAAAATGTAGTTCTGGGGTGCTCCTCAATCACCCAACTCGATGCTCAATACTCCTTCCAAGACTAAAATGTGCTCATAGAAATCAGCTCAATTCACCTCTTTGATTCATCTCAAACAAGTCAACTCAATTCTCGATAACTCAACTTAATTACTCAACAATTTTGGACTGACATCCACGCAATGCAAATCAAGACTCTAACTCACATCATGCAAGACTCTTATTGATTACGGTCAATTACGTCATATCATCCAGGCTCAACACATAAGACATAAAAGGTAATCTGTACATATATATATAAAACTAGAAAACATACTTCTCAGGTTCAAGTTATATGATTTGGAAGGTTTGATTCAAAATTTTCAATTTAGTCAGTAAACTAAGAAAATACTAGATTTAGGGCTAGGGTATCAAGAATTCGAATAACATTCATATTTCATGGCAATGACGACGTAATTCATAAATTGACTCAAGTATTTTCATGAAAACTCCAACATGTGCAAGGATTTGGAACTCAAGAACCACAAGATTTAAAACATGCGATTTATAATCATGATCTGAACTCAAACAGACGAAAAGGCGCGTGGATGAACATAATCCAACACTTTAGGTAGCCTTACATACCTGGGATGAAGGTAGATAATAAAACTAGCACGAATCTGACTTGAAATCCTCGACTCCTTGCTCTTATCTCTTCTTTTTTAGCCTTAGGTCTTTTTCAAGGACTTTGAACGACTTAAGAATGAGTTATAAACCTTTTGTTTATAGTCAAAATGACCTATTTTGATCATATATTAAGTCTAGGAGGGATTTAAAAAGGTTTAGAATTTTCTTCACGAAATTTAGAAAAAGCCTGTCACGGGACATGGGGTCCACGATGTGGACTATGTAATTTTTTGATATTTTTCGCAGAAAATCTTCTGAATGATCTTTCTAATCCCAGAGAAATTTTTTTAAGAAAAAATTAAGTATTGCTCCATGGCAGGTGCGCATTGCACACCTATCGTGCACCCTCACTAGTTTGCGTTTTTGAATCAAAAAATTATCTTTTGATCCGGTTGCTCTAAAAATCAACCAAGACCACCTCCTTACTCAATTCTTCATGCTAATCGCAAATTCAGCCTCAGATTTGCCATCAGAGCATAGAAAAATATATTATGCGCATATCTCTCCACCTCCTTACTCAATTTTTACCGGGCGTTATATTATCTTCCCCTTGGAATCATTCGTCTTCGAATGATGAGTGGAGATGGACATCAAGGCATGAATAACAATCGAAAGCTCCTCCCAACACTCATTCAATCAACCAAATTCTCGACTCCTTATCGGTCTTAACAATCTCTGTTCAGACTCAAGAATATACACATTAAGAACTTAATTACTCATATATTCCAACTCATGGGTGAACATTGAATCAAAAGTAGAAAACTCAACTCATTAGGGGGCATCAACATCTTTAGCGCATAACTCTCATCAAGGCCTAAGTTTTGCTGCATACTTTCACAATAGTCAAGCCTAACTCAAAGTCACCTTGTGCTACTACGTAAGTCAGTCACAATCCTCTAATATATCCCGTAAGGTTCTCATTTTATACCTTAGACATCCTCACTAGAAGGCATGAATGGAACATTGGAACTTAAGCAATTCAAATCATTCAAACACCTTGTCAATCAATTATTTGGATTCCAAAAGGAAGTCATCAACTCTAATCAAGAATGGGACCATCGTGATATGCAAGACTCTGTGGACACTCTCAAACTTAACTCCCTATCTCAATTGTGCTCTTTTTCATGTCACTCTACTCCCTCAATTCAAGCTCGTAGCTCTTATTAAATCTCCACCTAACCAGCTCCTCGTCTTCCATTCAAACCTACTTCTGAGCCTCAAGGTGCTATCCCTAAGATGATCATATTCCTATGAAGCTAACCCTCAACTCAGACTCTATACCACCTCAGGGATTTTCACTTAGAGAATGCTACTCCTTCTCACTACTCTAGCGTATCTACCTGAAACACTCACTCAAAAGTCATTGATAGCCTTCTCCAATCAATTATATAGTGACATCCACATATTCAAGCCTATCACTCCAACCACTTCAACCGTGTCTTAGAATTTTCAAGCCTACTTGTCACTTCTACCTCTACCATTCAATGAGCTCTCACTCAAAGTCACACTAATATACTCTTACCTGTCTATTACACATCATAAGATCTCATCTCTCCCCTCTTCCCTATCTCTATCCCTACATGACATAAGTTCAACACCAATACCACGATAAGGATACATTCATTCCTCCTCATCTACCCTCACTCTCAGTCTACTACTATCAGCATCACAATTGGACCTGGAGGAACTCATCATCTCCTCCTTTGGTGAAACCTCAAACTACTATCTCTCCATGCAAAATAAGCACAAATACTATCAAGAACTCAAATACTCATTCTCTAGAATAGACTTCAGAAACAATATCTAGAGTTTAAACTTTATCTCCAATATCATTATTAGGCACGAATACTATCAAGAACTTGCATACTCAAGTACGTAGAGGCTCAAAAGGAACATCAACTCAAAGATAGGAACTCAACTCCATTATCACAATTCAGGAGCACTCATTCTCTCC
>JAABOM020061729.1:0-10789 GCA_011800125.2 Solanum clarkiae
CCAATTCGAGCTAACCTTCATGAAAACATTCACATAGTTTCCCAACACTTCTTTCACCCCACAAAGACTATTTTCATATCAAATAAATATAAATACATAACTATAAATCAATATATCTTTATATGCAAGCTTGTCCACAATTAAACCCCAAATTCAAAATTCACAATTCAAACTAACAACCAACCCTATTTTCATGTTTTACCTTCACTTTAACACATTCCTAACACTCCTACAACCTTTATTTATGTAAATGAAACTAGAAATTAACATAACTTTCAATCCCTTACTAGACTCAAATCTTCGTAGCCGTCAAACCAAGCGTTTTTTTGACCAACTAACGCCTCCACGCCACTTAAGGGATCCAATATACCAAGCTTGAAGAGTCAAATAATTGAAAACTCAAAAAAATGTAATTTTTTCCTTTTGCTACTGTAACCGAGAGGGGTTCAACAACTTTTCTTGGTTGCTTCAATTTTTTGTCTAAGTGTGGAGACTTTCTTGTACAAGAGATATCTGTGCATATATTTATAGGCCCCAATTCCTTCACTTGCTCCAATCAAAAGAAGCCACAACCATGACCCCACTAACTATTTAATCTTAAGGACTAAACTTAGAATAAAATTTACGTTTGGTCCCAAACTTTATCAATTTGAACCAATTAAGGACTTACGGATTCTAACAACCGACAGGTTCGTAAGTTGAGGAATAAAGAGATTACCTCCATTGAACTCTTATGGAGGAACCAATTATTTGAGAAAGTTACATGGGAAGCTGAGGAAGCGATAAAAATCATGTACCCGCATCTATTCGTGCCAAGTGATGATGATGTTAAAGGTAATCCTTCCTATCCCAACATTCTCGAATGTTCCTTATCATTAAGTTGATACCTTGTTTCATTCCATTGCCGAGTTTAAGACGGAGATAGATAGATGATGGATAGTGAGAGTTTGAGTGTTCCCAAGTGAGGAATAAGATGAGTTCTAGGTTATTCGTATCCCTATCTGACCTTTACTTATCATTCGAAGACGAATGATTCCAAAGGGGAAGATGATGTAATACCCTATAAAATTACCAAGATGCCCTTAAAATGCATCACGTGCATAACGAGTCTTCCAAAGCTCTGATAGAAAATCCGAGAGAGAATTTGCGATCAGCACGAAAAATTTATCCAGAAAACGGTCTCGACTCGATTTAAGAGCAACCGGGTCGAATTATGAAATTGCACAATTTGTATAAAAACAGTAGCAAATCTGTGACCCCTCCATGATGCACCAGGGACGCGGACTTGCACTTGTAGTTTTTGTTTTTATGTCGACGAGAATTATTTTCCAAAAAATTTTCGAAAATACTCTGTTGCGCGCCCCTCTGCGACGCGCACCTGTGTACGAAAAGTTGTTTTTCTTCTTTTAATTTTGGGAAGGGAAATTTTATCCTCCACACACATTTTAATAACCTCAAACCAGTTTTAAAGCATATTTTAGTACATAAAGGGTTCAAACACATAAATTTTTTAACTTTTTTATGCAAGTCAAAGAAAAAAGGAGGAGAGAAAGAGTAAGGGTTTCAAGAGACCTTTCAATTTCTTTGAAGAAATCTCCATTCTCAAGTATGTAAAGGATACCCAAAAGCATGGGATTGTCCTTCCATGTGCCGATGTGGAGTTAGAATGAAAAATAAATGTTTAGAAGTCTTAAATTAGGATTTCTTGAAAGTTCTTGAATATTTGCATTAAACTCTTGGATATTATCTTGATTTCATGAATATGTTCTTTAAACTCTATTTTCGTATCCTAAATTGATGATCATCATGCTTAAAGTTTACTGTGTACTTACATATTCATGCGATTGTAATTAAACTCTTGTTAATTCCCTCTATAAAGATTTGAATAATGAACTTAGGGGGATGTTTAGAGCCTTGATTGCCTGAATGTAATGTGTGATTGAGTTTGGGTCCTGAGGTGAGTGTCTTGATGACTATGATAGTTGAAATTAATATTGATAAAGTTGAATGAATGTATTTCCCTTGAATCTGGAAAGATAGTCTTGCCCGTAGTGGTTGGAATGAGAGTTCTTGATGGATTGATAGACCTATGAACACATTGAGTCCTGGGAAGATTATTAGCACCGAAATGGATAAGAGTGAGTCTCACTCATACTCATTAACTACGTGGCCAGTGCAGGAGAAGATTGGACCATGAAAGTGGATGTTTCCTTTGTCTCAAAAGAGGACTTGACAAACTTATGGATACATTGACAGACTCATCCTCTACACCAGCAAGGTACTGGTGGATGTGGCAATGAGATCTATTCATTGTATCACTATCGGCTCATAGGTGGTGGTTGTCAGTTGTGGAAACTCCCAAATAGGTTTCATGGTGATAGAATTCTAATGTGATGTGAATGTTTGATGCTTGATGGATAGTGAGGTGATAGAGTCTTGTCCTTTGCTCTGAGTTGAGGCTGAGCGATTGAGGAGTGACTGCATATTGTTTCCTTTCTTTAGCTCGTTTTACATATAGTACATTCCACGTACTAACAACCCTCTGCAGCTGCATCATTTTATAATGTAGATTCAATAGACTGAGGACTTCAATAGCTCGATCTGTCACGCCCCGGGAGGGGACCCAAGACGTGGCCGACAACAAAAGACTATTTCTTGTCCCCAAGCGAATCACTTGGCCTCATCACATTCATTCAACCAATCATTTTACTAATCAGCGGAAGTTAACAGAATGTAAATGGGCACATCTATCATCTAGTCTCAAAGCAATAACATAAATGAAAGGCTAATAGAAAAAACTAACTCACAATCTTAACAATCAACATCCGACTCTAGTCTACGAAGCCTCTATCAGTATTATTTGGTGTCAATAATAGACCTATGACTACCTCCATCAAAACAAAAGATAGGTAGTTCTAAACTCTAAAGCATGATGAAAAATAATGAAATGAATCCTCCGAAGTAAGGGAGGCTCACCAACCTGTTGAACACTAGAAGGTCCTCAATGATTTGCCTGCTGATGACCTCTATCCTGCGTATCTACATCATAATATGATGCAGTCCAAAAGGGGACATTAGTACTTGGAATGTATTGGCATTAACCAAAACAGGTAGAATAATATAGGAACAATGATTAACTCAAAATAATAACAATCGACTTGTCAAATGGCTATCTAAAGAAAGAATAAAGAGTAGACAGGTGACCAATCGACTCGCCAGTCAAACCATACTCATCTCTGAGGGACTCATCTCAAATGAACTCAATTCAACTCTTCTCATCACATCTCATCTCATCTTTTCTCGACTCAGATTACTCAGTTTGTGAACTTCGTAGGAGTTTCTCTTATCTGACAATAGTCACATATGAGACAATGACTGTACAACAAGTCGTCATTGTTGCCACAGCCGTCCCACACTTGCCAAGTAGGGGAAGAATTAAATCTACTAGGGACCCCAGCTGTCCATTAAAGTTTAGTCCTCTATTTAGTTCAGTGACTCTATCTAGAGGGAACCACAATTAGATGTAATGGTTCTAATCCTCACATAGGCTTGGCTACATAGTTTGACGAGTGCATGTTGGACTAACTCTCACTCTTTCAGTGCTCAATACTCCTCCCATGACTCAATGCTCATAAAACAATCCATCCTGTCAATATATCTCAGTTGACTCATCTCATCTCAGCCTTATAAAGGCTCTTACCATTCAATGAAACCATTTCAATCAACGTCATGGAGGCTAATCTTTCAATTAGTCTCATAGAGACTCTAATCATCTCATCAATCAATATCTCAATCAACAGCTCAAGGATTTGAAAAATCATTAGGTAGCAATCAAATAGACAAATCTTAGAGTTTATTTATGGAGACTCAAAGGACCATCAAGTTCTATCAACTCATCATCATTCTCACAGCTCAATGTCGATCTCAATCACAATCACAATCTCTATCAACATTCTCAATCAAGGCTCTAGACTCAATCCCTATCTTCTTTCTTATAATCTTTAAGAAATAACAAGTAGGGTTTATGCAATAATTCATGTAAAACATTCAATTCAAGAAACAAGTTTATGATGATCATCAACATGTGAACATACGTACATTTAATATAGTTTTCAAGAATAAAATCAAGAAAATCATGCATATAGACTCAAGAACCTTCAATCAACCATCTAAAACCACCTATTGGGCACTTGAGAGAATAATATCATGTTTGTGTTTAGCCTTACATACCTGGGATCAAAGCTCTCCAATCACCGTCAAGAATTCTCCAATCTTACGTTCTTCTTTCTTCTCTCTCTAGCTCTATTTTTCAAGTATAATGAAGAAGAACTTAGAATGGGGTTTTTGACCCTATTTACTCATCAAAACAACCTAGATGGCTCATGGTTTATGTTTTAAGAAGTGTGGAAAAAGTATAGAATGCCCCTCAAAAGATTAAAATTTTTAAACTTAGTGAAATAGTTGGGATGATAGGTTCGCAACGCGGAGCTGTCGCACATATGTTTATTTCATAAATTAATCCCATCAAAAATTGAGAAAACGTATAAGTGTGAGTGCGCATTAGGTCCGCATCATGAAGCTATCGTGTACCCTCACTGTTTTGGGTCCGCGATAGGCCCGCATTGCGGCCCTGTCACTTACCTTTACTATTTTGGTAAATTTTTGTGAAAATAAATTTTTGACCCGATTGCTCTTAAATCGGGTCGAGACCATTTTCGAAGTCAATTTTTCGTGCTGATCGCAATTCCGATTTCAGATTTTCTATTAGAGCTTGCAAAGATGTGTTGCACGCACATCTCCATTCTAGGGGTATTTTGGTAATTTTGTTAGGTGTTACATCATCTCCCCCTTGGGATCATTCATCCTCGAATGATGATTAAGGGTAGATATCAAGGCACGAATAGACTCGAAACGTTTCTAAACATCCAATCTATCAATCTATCTTTTAACTCCTCATTTCTATCAACAATCTGTATTCTGACTTGGGAATAAACAATCAACAAGAAAAGACAATCAATTTGGTCTAGGGTAAGGAATTTACCTTCAACATTCTCATCCATTGGCATGAATAGATGCAAATATTTTGCTTTCATCTCTTCCTTAGCTTCCCATGTGGCCTCCTCAATGAATTGATTCCTCCATAGGAACTTAACTGAGGCTATCTCTTTGGTTCTCAATCTGCGAATCTGACGATCAAGGATTTGGACCAAAATTTGTTCATAGGTCAAACTATCCTTCACTCCGATGCTCCACACAAGGATTACCAAGTTAGGATCTACCAAGTATTTCTTCAACATCGACACATGAAACACCGGATGAATACCATCTAACTCGGAAGGCAACTCTAATTCATAGGCAACCTTCCCAATCCTCTTCACAATATGATAGCGTACAATATTGCGTGGACTCAATTTGCCCTTCTTATGCTTCATAGGTGACACCTCAAATATACCCAGTCATCCACTTCGAACTCCAATTCTCTCTTTCTCATATCGGTGTAGGATTTCTAGTGACTTTGCGCGGTCTTCAATCTCTCTCTAATGATCTTAACCTTCTCCATTGCTTGATGGACAAGGTCAGGCCTAATCAACTCCACTTCTCCCACCTCGTATCACACAATTGGTGATCTACATCTCCTCCTATATAAAGCTTTATAGGGAGCCATCTATTTGTATGATAACTATTATTATATGCAAACTCAATCAAGAGTACATGCTCATCCTAATTTCCCCTTGAAATCAAGGACTCATGATCTAACATATCCTCTAATGTCTGAATTATATGCTTTGCCTGGCCATTGGTCTATGGATGGAAAGCTGTACTCAAATTCACCTTCATACCCAATCCTTTCTGAAGCGATCTCTAGAATTGGGAGGTAAATTGAGCTCCTCTGTCAGAGATGATGGACAAGGGAACTCCATACAACCTCACAATTCTCTTGGGTGTTCATCTTGGCATACTCCTCTGCAGTGTTACCTATTGTCTTAACCACTAAGAAGTGAGCCGATTTAGTCATTGTATCTATAATCATCCATATTGAATCATGTTGCTTTCGAGACTTCAGTAGACCAGTAATGAAGTCCATATTTATCATCTCCCACTTTCATTCCGAAATCTCAAAATTTTGAGCTAATCCACATGGTCTTTGGTGCTTAACTTTCACTTGTTGACAGTTCAACCACTTGGAAACAAACTCCGTAATATCCCATTTCATTCCACTCAACCAATAGACTTCTCTGAAGTTATGGTACATTTTGGTAGAGCCAGGATGAATAGAATACCTAGTGCTATGAGCTTCATCCATAATTCTATCTCATATGCCATCAACATCTGGGATGCACAATCTACTATGGTATCTCAACATCTTATCTTCCCCTTTAGAGAAGACCATCACTTTCTATTTGTGGATGGCCTCCTTTACTTTGAGTGGGAGAGGATCTCAGTCTTGCTTTCCTTTACCTCTGCCACCAAAGATGAAGCAGACTAATTCTGATATTAACTTCTCCCTCATCGTTCTCCTCAAGTTGGACTCCCAATCAAGCTATTCGGTTCACTTCTTTAGCTAGCTCCTTCTCACCCTCCTCCACATGGGCTATGCTGCCCAATGAAAACCTACTAAGAGTGTCAACAAAAATGTTGGCTTTACCTGGATGTTAGACAATGCTCATGTCATAATCCTTGAGCAACTCTAACCATCTTCCATGTTGCAAGTTGAGCTCTTTCTGATTGAAGACATACTACAAGCTCTAATGGTTAGTGAACACATCCACATGCGCTCCATACAAGTAGTAATGCCAGATTTAGAGCGCGAGCACCACCGCCGCCAACTCAAGGTCATGAGTTGTATAATTACTCTCATGAATCTAAAGTTGTCTGGAAGTATAGGCTATCACCTTCCATCTCTGTATCAACACACATCCCAATCCAACTCTCGAAGCATCACAACAGATAACAAAATCTTTTGTTCCATCGGGCAAGGTTAGGGTTGGTGTAGTAGTCAATCTAGTCTTTAACTCTTGAAAACTTTTCCCACACTCAACGGACCACTGAAACTTGACCTTCTTCTGAGTCAACTTTTTTAATGGTGCGGATAGGGAAGAAAATCCCTCAATGAATTGACAGAAGCCTGCCAACCCCAAGAAACTCCTTATGTCTGTTGGAGAGGTTGGTCTGGGCCAGTTCTCAACCACTTCAATATTTCGAACATCCATTCGAATACCATAACTAGAGATAACATGGCCTAGGAAAGCCATAGATTTAAGCCAGAATTCACATTTAGAAAAATTTACATACACCTCATGCTCCTATGAGTCTGAAGGACGATTCTGAGGTGATTTGCATGCTCCTCTTCTTATTTTGAATACACCAAAATATTGTCGATAAACACAATCACGAACATATCCAGATACTATCTGAACACTCTATTCATCAAGTCCACAAAGGCTGCAGGTGCATTCATTAACTCGAAGGACATGACCAAGAACTCAAAATATCCATATCTAGTCCTAAAGGCTATCTTTGGAATGTCACAATCCCCTACTTTCAACTTATTATAACTAGACCGCAGTTGTATCTTTGAGAAACAAGAGGCACTCTGAAGTTCGTCAAACAAGTCATCTATCCTTGGGATAGGATACTTGTTCTTTATGGTGACCTTGTTCAGTTGCCTATAGTCAATACACGTTCTGAGAGACCCATGATTCTTTCGGACGAATAGGATAGGAGCACCCCATGGGAAACCACTCGGCCTTATGAAACCCTTCTCTAACAAATCCTCCAACTGTTAGTTCAATTTCTTAGTTTAGCGGGGGCCATACTATAAGGTCGAATTGAGATAGGCTGAGTACCAGGAAGAACATCAATTTCGAAATCAATCTCCCTACAAAGAGGGACTCCGGGCATATCCTCAGGAAAAAGTTTTGGAAACTCATTCATGATCGAAACTGACTCAAGAGTTGGAGACTCAACATCATCAGATTTAACTCTCACAAGGTGGTAAATACACCCATTAGCAGTCATCTTTCTTTCTCTAAGGCATGAGATAAACTTTCTTCTAGGTGCTATGGAATCACACTTCCACTCTAGAACTGGTTCATTAAAAATTAGAACTTAACGGTTTGATCTATAATCAATGGAGGCATAACAGGCATGGAGTCCATCAATGCCGAGAATCAAATCAAAATCTGTCATATTTAACTCAATCAGATCAATGAAAGTATCCCTATCATGGATGGACACTACACAAGCTCTATAGACTCTCTCAGCTCGAATAGACTCACCTACGGGAGTAGAAAAATCAAAGGGTTCAAGAAGATTCTCGGGGGTTCTGTAAAATCGACTGGCCACATAAGGTGTTACAAAAGATAATGTGGCACCAGGATCCATCAACATATAATAATCAATAAGAAAGACTCGAATCATATTCGTTACAACATCTGGGGAGTTCTCCTGATCATGTCGATTGCCCATGGCATACAAATAGTTTGTAGCTCTACTAGCGCCTGTCATAGTACCTTTCTGATTTCCCTTAGCTGGCAGGATTGGTGTAGAAGATTGAGTCTGGTCAGCCCACTTTGGACATTCTCTCTAATAATGGTCTGCTAGGACACATTTGAAACATAAATCACTCCCTTTATGACACTTACCCATCTACAACTTGCCACATGTACCATAGGATAGTTTACCTCGTGAACCTTGAGCCACACTAGCTTGTGATTGAGACCCACCGGCTCCCATATTCTTAGATTTTTATCATTTATAACTTGAGGTGCATGTGCACTAGCAGATGATGGTGTTGGAAATCGGTTTCCATTGCTTTTCTTCCCAACCTCATGGCTGGATGTCTTAGCTTTCTTGCTCCTGAACTCTTCTCTATCATGTTACCTTTACTCATCAGCCTGTTGCATGAAAGTCATCAATCTCACAATATCCATGTCACTCACGAGCATAGCTCCCCTCTCATATCTCTTCAGCCCTCTATTTAACCCATCAACATACATCCCCATCCTTCCTCTCATGTTACCAACCATATCTGGAGCATAGTGGGATAATTGTGTGAACTTCGGGCCATACTCCTGTATGGTCATAGAACCCTATTTCAAGTTCAGGAACTCCCTCACCTTCACCTCTCTCCTCTCCCTCGGGAAGAAATGCCCCAAGAAATCTTCCTCGAACAAAGCTCAAGTCATCACGGGGGCATTCTCCCCTTTACCCTTCTTCAACTAGTCATACCATAATATGACCACCCCCTTTAATTGATAAAAAGCCAACTCCACTCTATCAGCATCAGCCACATGCATCACTTGAAAAACTTTTTGAAGATCTTCCAAATAGTTCTCAGGATCCTCAGTGGATGCTGACCCTATGAACTTAGGCGGATTCATCCTCAAGAACTCCCAGACTCTAGTAGTATCATGGGCATCCTGTCTGGCTGTCCTGATCTTGTAGCAGGTGCTGTGTTAGCCTGGCCTAGAGTTTTAATATCCTGGCGAAGCTCAGCATTAGAGACTTCATCTTTGGGAGCTGTGCAACATGGATAGCTTGTTCCCCGGGCATCTCCTGTCCTTGAGTCTCAGGTGGATTGACATTCTGTCGGGTGAGACGTCCTCTACCTCCGACGACTCTTTAGGGTGGCATGATCACAATTCTGCAATGCGCGAAGCATGAGTTAGAATAGAACTTTCATAAAGTATAACTTTATAGCATGATTTAGAACATGAATGAAGGAAAAGGATTCCTATTGTCCTATAGCCTCCTGTTTATCGAGTGTGGTTGACATCACACCTATAAACAATACTCTATTAGACACAACTTCATAGATTGCCTAGGACACTTGAATTCGTGCTCTGATACTAAGCTTGTCATGCCTTGTGAAGGGACCCTAGATGTGGCTGGCACCTAGAGACTATTTCTAGTCCCTAAGCAAACTACTTAGCTCATTACATTCATTCAACCAATCATTTTACTAATCTGTAGAAGTTAACATAACGTAAATGGGAACATCTACCATTTAGTCTCAAAGTAATAGCATAAATGAATGGCTAGTAGAAAAAAACTAGCTCACAATCCTAACAATCAACATCCAACTCTAGTCTATGAAGCCTCTATCACTATTATGTGGTTCAAATGACAGAACCATGGCTACCTCAATCAAAATAAAAGATAAGCAGTTCTAAACTCTAAAGCATGATGGAAAATAATGAAATGAATCCTTCGAAGTAGGGGAGGCTCACCGACCTGCTGAACACTCGAAGGTCCTCGACTATTCACCTGCTGATGACCTCTATCCTGTATATCTACATTATAATACGATGTAGTCCAAAAGGGGACACCCTGGTATGTAAAATAGTTGACTGTAATCGAAAACAGGTAGAATGATATAGAACAACAATCAACTCGAAATAATAACAATTAATAGGCCAAATGTCTATCTAAAGCAAGAATAAAGAGTAAACAAGTGACCCATCAAAAACCAGACACATCTCAGAGGGACTCATCTCAAAGGAACTCATATCTAATCTTTTCATATACCTTTTCATAAAAAACTATTTGTTGTTTCGCGCAATCTATATCTTGTATATAATTAATCATAATATTATTGCCACTTGTTTCTCCTATATCAGTCTGACTCATCTTCATTAGTACTTTCTATTTCGTCAAATTCTATTTGTTCTATAATTTCGTCTTCCCTAGATAAATTCTCTATATCAATTTCTTGGATAACAATGTATAAATCTATAAGTATATCTTCTCCTAATTGTATTTTCTTAATTTGTTTTTTCCTTGGTTC
>JAABOM020061730.1:0-10788 GCA_011800125.2 Solanum clarkiae
GTCTAACTTTCGGGCTAATTAGTACCATTTATGGATTTCAAAGACTTTAAAACTAAAGAATAGATTATTTTAGCATATAAGTAACTAAGATGGCCATATATTAAATATTGACCCGAATTAGGAGGGACAAGAAAAACCCAAATATTTAAAGGTTGTCAATCTTACTAAATCATGCCAAAGATATCGGAAACTCTACATACTTATTCATGCCACAAAGGTAAGAAAGTTTCACATACATCAACTCTTTCCTCCAATTAGTTCTTGCTCTCACCAACTCAACTTAAGCATCGGGATGCCCAACGTCTACACAATCATAACAACGACGATGGTTAGCAACCATAACGGATCTTTAAATCCTATTTTCTTCATTCTAATCTTATAAAAATTTAGGCAGCATTTCCCCTTAAGACATGCCACACCGTGAATTCAACTCGGCTCACAATCATCAACCAACAACAATAACAACAACAACACATCAATAGACCTTCTCCAATCCCACCACAACATCAGAACGTCACAAAACGCCTCTATAGAATAAATACTAAAATAAGGAAAAATAGGACAGCATCCATTATTATCCACTTAGCATATTCACATACTATTATACGTACCTTGAATCCATTTACGCCACTTAAATGTCAACCGGAACCTAGCGACGCCAAAACGTCGAATTTTTGCAAATCCCAAACAATTTACAGAATCTGATTTTTCCACTGGTTTATAACATATCAACATGCTCCCTAGCCCCTTTACACTTCAATAATCCCAACGGGACACTCCGACGCCCCATGGAGACGTCTAATGCTAAAACGTGATAAAACTCCCTTAAATAGGCTCCAATCCACTCCACCCATTAACTACATGCTTACATGAGTTCCCCCACTTATATCTTTCTTATAGGATCAATTTTAAGTTACTTGGACGCAATATAACACGCTAAAACCAAACGAATGCTAAAACGCTCTCATTTTGCCCAATTCGACTCCTACGAACAATTATGTTATAAAACTTATAACCAACCCTTTTCTTGCGGTTTACATGTTATTTGTAACTTATCCAACACTCCGACAAGGTTTATTTCACATGGGGAAAGCTAGAAATTCAACTTACCTCTCAACCCCTTCACAAGCTCCAAACTTCGTAACGGCAAAACGGAACGTTTTCTCGACCAACCAACGCCCCCACGCTACTTAGGGGATTCAATATACCAAGATTGAAGCTTCAAATAATCAAAATCCCAAAAAATGGAATTTTTTCCGTTTTCTACAGTAACCCAAGAGGGTTACTGTTTAGTTTTCTTGGTTTTGCTCTAAACTTTCTAAGTGTGGGGAAAAGTTCTCTCTTGTGCAAGAGATGGCATAAACATGTATATATAGACCCCAGTTCCTCCACATGCTCCAATCACATTAAAACACAACATAAACCCCTAATATTCCAATTCACAACAACGACTTAATAACTAGAAATATTAAGAAACAAGAATACAAAGATTAAGAACTTACTTGTTTTCTCTTCTTCTTCTTCTTCTTCTTCTTCTTGCCCAAAAGTAAGAACATTGAAATGTTCTTATTGTAAGAACAAATGGGGTCTATTTATAGACTTGCAAATTTGGAAAAATTACAACATAAGGGGTCCATCTTAGCCTATTGATCAATTAGGCCCCAAACTTTTCTATTTTGATCCAATTGAGGACTTCCGACTCCAACTTAATTATACACGTCAAATTCACTTGATACTCTAATCATGCACCAGAAATATGCTTAAGTTGAAATCACACCACATCCACAACAAAATTTTCTGATTGGATAGTTATCCTTAATTAAAAAAAATGGGGTCTAACACTACTTAACAGTCTAGAATAATGTCATGACAGGCCATGGACACCACAGTTCAAAGAAAGAAAATACTTAATCAAATCAAATGATAAAAGGGCTCCTTCAGAAAGGCCAGGAGAGCTTAGCAACTCTGGAAGTGTACTGAACTGGACCTCAACAATGCACGGACTGAAGTCCTCTATCACCTATATCCGCATCATAAAATGATGCATACCCAAATGGATGTTAGGACACGAAATATACTGGTATGTAAAATAGCTTAAGAATGCAAAACACGATTCATTCATGTCGACTCAACAATTCATGCTCAAATCAATTTATGCAAGTTTAAGAGTAAATCATGCTTTAGAAATATACTCAGTAGTAATAAACTCATTTAAAAATGTTATTCTCAATCAAGGTTGCTTAGTAGTTTCTCTTAACTGACACCCTTATCCCACCACCTAAAATTTGATGATGCACAACGAATCAGCATGACTACCATGCCTGCCCTTCACTAACCATGGAAAAGGGCGATCAACTCTCTCTTGGATCCTGGGTAAATATCCAATTGCGGGACAAAAGTCGCTAGGCTAGTTATAATGACTATCCTACGCTGGCTACATAGTTCTGTGGGTTAAAGTAGATATATATGTACTCGCTCACCGAGTCATATATATATATATACACACACTCAATCCCCGCTCGGTACTCGATACTCCTCCCAAGACTAAAACATGCTCAACTCATCAATCAACTCATATGTCAAGCTCAATCAACTCATATTTCAAAGCTCTATCAACTCAATTTTCTGATCAACTCAATCAATCAATGCAAGAAAGTCAATCTCGACTCAAACTCATACAATCATTTAGACTCATCAATTAACTCATCATGTAGTGCAAGTAAGATGTCATGTATAGTAATATAGGTGACATCAATGCAACATACATCTCATGCTCAATCATACTCAAATTACTCATCTCATACACTCAACCTCAATCTCAACCTCAATTTCAATCTCATTATTTTGCATAGAATTTCATAAAATCATGCAATTTAAGATTCATGCAACCAAGTATGAAATACTTGTGTAAATGTCATGCCAATACTAATGCAATATAGCAATTATCTCATGTAGTAGGATAGGACCTCATGATGAATGCCAGAATATAATATCAAAATAGGAAAAATTTCTCAAATCCCAACTCTTCTCAAATCTTGACTTAAGATAATGGAAATGAGGATGTGAAGAAAGGAATTTCACCATTTGGTAAACTTTACATGAAGATGTATGTCGCAGAGATGAGGATATTGATATGGACTTGTGGTCACACCAGGAGTGATAAGATGAGACCATCCGGGAGAAGTTAGAGGTGGCCCCTCTTCCTGATAAGATGAGGGAAGCAAGACTATGATAGTTTGGACATGTGCAGAGAAGGAGTACCGATGCTCCTATTAGGAGGTGCGAGAGGTTGGCCGTGGAAGATAAACGAAGGGGTAGAGGTAGACTGAAGAAGTATTGGGAGGAAGTGATCAAACAAGATATAGTGAAACTTGATCTCGCTGAGGACATGACCTTAGATATAAAGGAGTGGAGGTTGCAAATTAAAATAGCAGGCTAATTGGTAGGTAGGATTAGGTGGATGTCTGGCCTCAGGGTGTAGTAGTTGTGTTTTATGTCATGTGTTGCCATTATTTGTCGTATATGTGTTAATCATATTGTATTTACATGTTGGCATGTATTTTTTTGTTATTAGTGCTCTTTCTATTCCCTTTTCTTTCCTTTTGTCATATCGAGTTTATTCTTCTTATGGGTTTTTGAGATGAGGATTCCCAGGAAATAACCTCTCTACTTCTATGAGGTAGTGGTAAGGTCTGACTACATTTTACCCTCCCCAGACTCCACTTGTGGGATTTCACTTGGTATGCTGTTGTTGTTGTTGTTGGTAAGCCTTACATACCTGGGATTGAAAAAACAATCGAACCTCAACTAGTCCTCACACTTGAATAGCAAAACCCTAGTTTCTTCCTTTACCTCCAATACTCTCAAAACCCTCAAGATGTAGAATGAAGAATGAGTAGCCTTAAAGTTGGTTTCAAGTCCTTATACAAGGCCTAAAACGTCTAGGGTTTTAATTAAAAAGAGTCAAAAAGGACAAAAATACAACTCAATAAAACTATCAACATGGTCTACTAGACCTCATCTACAACTCGTAGAGTAATCTACGATTCGTAGATCACTACCATAGACTGATGTTTGAAAATCCTGAGTTACTGGAAATTGATATGAGACCTCCTTTTACGAGTCGTAGTCCATTATATGAGTTGTAAACCAATCTCGTAAAATTAAGATCTTGAAACGTAAGTCACTGGAATTTAGTATGAAACCTCATCTTACAAGTTATAATGTGGTTTATGAGTCATAAACTCCTTCTCATAATAAGATGAACCTGCAGTCTGAAACACTATAATTTCGTACGAAACCCCAGTCCATGAGTCATAAATTTCTCTACGACTCATAAACCTCTCTTGTAAACCTGCTTCTATAGTTTTCCTCAGTCATTTCCCAGCAATCCTCTTCATGTACTCATCGAAATCAGATAGGAGGAAAATAAAGTGTGTTACAGCTCATTCCTTACTTGCAAGTTAGTGCTGATACTGTTGCAGAGGGTGAGTTGATAAGTTCATTCTTGTCGACTCTGTTGCTGAGGTGAGCCTTCGTATTGTCTGTGGAGGCTACTATTTCAGCTCTTTCTAGTATAGCTTATGTTTTTTTCTTGGGTTTGCATCACAACAGTTAAATTCATATTAATCTATTAGATGCTCCATGATCTTATTATTGAACTTGGCTAGAGATATTGTTTTTAAGTGACCTTTTCCTTTCATAAATTGATATGTGATTTTGGTTTGATAGTTACTCTATAGTTATGAGTATTGATAAGTTTTGGAGTTGCATATATTGCATTTGACTGCTTAGATAATTTTGATAAGTGTATGAATGGTTGGTTCTCCAAACAGATGATAATAACGGGTGTCAATAACATCTAGGGGTATTTTGAGATGTGACAAGATTGGTATCAGAGCCTCGGAAATAAGTCCTGGGTCTTGGAGTAGTGTTTGGTAGTGTGTTGCTCATGGGTATGTAGATGCCCATACTTATGTCCTTGAGGCTACTAAATATTTAGGATGTATTCTCTTTTTCATTCCTTATTTGTGCATTGAGTTGGATCAAGTTTAACTTTTGAATAATTTTCACAAATGAATAAGAAGCGTGGATTTTCCTCTGCTATTCGATCTAATGTAATTGTTGGACATGGTGGGAAACATGGTACTACCTCCAGTGGTGGTCAGGGTAGGTCCCATCCTACTAGGGCTTGGACTAAGGCATTTGTTGCTCTTCAATCAAGAGTTATGAATGGGGTATAGACCCAAGTTGTTGCCCAGAGCAAGTGTAGGAACAGGTTGTTCAGGATGCTCCATAAATAGTACCAGCTATTGGACTTACTGTCACTTTATAGATGTTTTAATGATGTTAAATATGTTAGAGGTCATTGGCGCCTAATCATGGTAGGATAGTGGTCATTGCTTTGGTATTGGTGGTCTTTATTTTACATGTGGTGAAGAGGCCATATTGCTAAATTTTGTCCTAAGGAAGATTCTGGTACTAGTCAAGCTACTACCTAGGTGTACAGGAATGTCACAGATACTCAGACTCAGATTCAGTTAGTTAGGACTTCTCCACAAGGTGCTCATAGATAAGGTTGAATGGGTACACTGTTTGCTTAGGGAGTAGGTGGACCACCGAGATTATTTGCTATGTCTAGACAGGATGTCGAGGGATCTAATGTCACAGTCATATGTATTATCACTGTCAATTCTCATGAGGCTCATGCACTTATTAATCCTGGTTCTACGTATTCGTGTGTATCCCCATCTTTTGCTATATCTTTAGAATGATGAGTTGAGACTCTTATGGTCCATATATGGTTACAATTCCAGTTGGGGAGACTTCATCAGTGGATAGAGTGTATAGAGATTTTTTTATATTTGTGGAAAGCAAGGACACAATAGTTGCTTTATTAGAGTTGTCGCTATCTGACTTTGATATAATTACGGGCATGAATTGGTTAGCATCATCTTATGCTTTGGTCGATTGTTATGATAAGTTGGTACATTTTAATTTTCCTAGAGAACCATCTTTAGTATGGAAAGGCATGATTCTTCTTACATGGGGAAAGATAATATCTTATGTAAAGGCATATCGAATGATTAATCACGTGTGCTTTGGTTTTATTACTATTGTCCATGATACTAGAGGGGAGGATGTCACTATAGATAGCATTTCAGTTGTACGAGAATTTGTTGATGTGTTTCTAGAAGCCTTACCTGGACTACCTCCATGAGAGAAATTGACTTTAGTAGTGATTTAGTGCCAAACACAACCTATATTTATACCTCCATATCAGATAGCTGCACCGTTGAGAGAGTTGAAAGACCAACTCCAAAAGATACTTCATAAGGGGCTCATCAAGCCTATCATATTCTCTTGGGGTGCCCTGGTGTTTTTTATGAAAAAGAAAGACGACATGATGAGAATGTGTATCAACTACAGGCAACTGAATAAAGCAATAATCTAGATTAAATACCCATTGCCTTGTATTGACGATCTATTCGAACACCTACAAGGTTCTACTTACTTTTGCAAAATTGATTTGAGATCAAGTGATCAACAACGAAGAATAAGAACCAACGATATCTCAAAGATAGCCTTTTGAACTAGGTATAGGAAATTTGAATTTTTTGTGATATCTTTTGGATTGACTAATGCAACTGCAACATTTATGGACCTCATGAATAGGGTATTCAGCCATACATAGACCAGTTTATGATTGGATTCATTGATGATATTCTGATCTAATCTCGAGAAGAGCCAGAGCATGAACATCATTTGAGAGTTGTATTGCAGATACTTAGAGAATGAAAGCTTAATGCAAAGTTCTCAAAATATGAGTTTTTATTGAGAACAGCTTCCTTTTTAGGGCATGTGGTGTCACGCGATGGGGTTCAAGTTGATCCAAGAAAGGTACAACTTGTTTGGCATTGGTGACGACCTAATATTCTTATGGAGATACTTAGTTTCTTGGGGTAGCTGGATATTACAAATGGTTTGTGGAGGGTTTCTCAAATTTAGCCTCTCCATTGATAGTTTAACTCAAAAAGGTATGATTTTTCAGTGGTCAGATGAATGTGAAGAGAGTACTCAGAAATTAAATACTACATTGACTACAAAGCCTATTTTTAGCTTACCTACAGTGGAGGGTAGTTTCACCATTTATTATGATGTGTCTAAAGTTGGATTGGGTTGTGTCTTAATGCAGAATAGTAAAGTGGTGGCATATGCTTCTCGAAGCTAAACATTCATGAAAAGAATTATCCGACACATGAATTAGAGTTGGCGCCATGTATATTTGCACTCAAAATCTGGTGTCACTGAAATGCCTCACATGTAGCTTAGGAATTCCCCAAAATCATAATTTTCATATATCTTAAAATTTGTGCCTGATTTCGAAATACGTATTTTTGATCAGGGGGCGAAATTGAGTGGGAAACGGACATAACCCGTATTTTAAAAGACCCGTAATGAAAAATAATTTTTGCTAATTTCTGATTTCCAATGGCTATTTGCACCCTGGCCATGACATGCAAGGGGCACGGACTAGTATTTCATGAAGTGCACGGGTGGTCCGCGTCGCACCTGGGACGCGGACCAATACAAAATTTTCCCCAGTTTTTCTTACTTGTCCAGAGGAATTGGGGTAATAGCCCAGTGCCCATTTAAACGTGAAATCTCTTATGTTTAGCCATTTTTCAGCTTTATAACTCACAAAACCCTCTCTAAAACCTCTCCGACACTTTATGAAAAGTTCCCATCCAAATCCAAGAATTTCAAGATCACTATGGATCTCAAGAACTCAATCCAAGCTTCAAGTTCCGGCAAGCTCATCTCAAGAAAACCCAAGTTTAAGGTATGTGGGTTTCATCCATTGGGTCCTTTCACCCATGGAGTCCAATCTTCCTATTTCATAAATATTGCATGATTTAGAGTTGTATTACTTATGGGTATTTATTATTTTAGTTAAGAGCTAAATCATGTTAGCGTTTTATAAGTATTGATTGATTAAGCATCAATATGTATTTTCAAGTTTACTCCATAAGTTGATCTATGTCTATTGAGATTATGCATGATTCAAGCTATGGAAACTATGAATTATTCTGAAGTTTTGATGTGAAATTCATGATACCCAAGATAGGGTTTTAATATGATATTGGTGGGCTAATTTGAATGATTTTGAAATGCATTGATCTTACTATTTCATTATCCATACACTTGAATTTGCATAGTGTAGAGCATATGTCCATATGTGCCCACCAAATGTTCGATAAAATGTCATGACAATAATTCTTAAGCCATTGATGAGCTAATGCAAGCTTTTACATCTCAAGTATTTGTTAAATTTGAAAATGTCTATGATTTTACAAGTTACAAGTTCAGCCCCATTTCAAGATTTTTACCTCTAGTGAGCCATTCATGTGAAAGCAAGGTTTCATGTATGATTATGATCTATTCTCATGTTCAAGATAGGCTCACAAATAGTGGTCAATTATGTTTCAAGACCTACTCATGTAATGTTTCCATGTTTCTTACAAGTTATACAAGTTACAAGTAGTTCAAGTATTCTGTGGGAGTCAATTTAGCATTGACTGAGGCTTAAGATGGGGGCTCGACTCAAAGGGTCCTTATATGAAGTCTTTAGTTTCTAAACTGTGTGCTACCATAGGGTTATGATTATTACCCTTGCTACACTAGTGGATCCATCTAGTCATGTTATCATGTTTGATTTGCCTTGGCAAGTAGATCACACCTAGCCAGGGGGTGTCATACCCGTCCACCTGACCGAGGGGGTGTCATGCCTTGGATTCCAAGTTGTAGCTACTTCATCTATGTCAGTTAAGATCTTCTGCCACATATATGTATGGTATGTGTCTCAAGCAAGCTAGGTGTTTTACAAGCATGTTTACTTCATGCATTGATCATACATGACATATTAAGGTTGTATCTATTGTCTATATCTTATGCATTTTGATTTTATCGACGTACATTTTCATTGCATTGCATTCCACATACATAGTAAATTCAAACATACTAACGCATAATTTATGCCTATATGATATCACCATGTAGGGGCCGGTACTCCACTTGATCCTCCTCCTCCTCCACATGGCTAGTTCAATCCTTTGAAGCAAGCTTTGGTGAGTCCTCAACTCTGAGGACAATATCTACTTATTTCAAGCTATGTTGAGACTTTCTCTATGTTGAATACATATTACTATGAGAGTGAGCTTAGGGAGTGTCATGGCCCCCGCTCTATTCTACATGTAGAGGTGTTGTTGGATATTTTGTATTCATACTTTCAGGCTTGACTTGTCTTATGCTTCTGTGTTTATAAAGGATTTCCCTTAGTCACAATTTCCCTTTTATACTCGAATCTTGTTTATGTTTATTTTACTTCCACATCCAAGGATGTGTGCATGTTACGATTAAGAGGCTTATCTGGGTTGTCCTCAGATTTTTCATTTGTCGTGTCATGTCTAGGCCCTAGGCTAGGGTCGTGGCAAACTTCGTATTTGAGCACTAAGTTGTTAATGGTCCTCGAAATACAACATACCACATCGATTAGAGTCTTATTCATGGTTGTGAAGCACGCAACAACCATGAGTAAGAGGTTATGAGGCGGTTTAGGTAATGTTTCCCTTTTTTATGATCTATGTCATGCTTTAGATGTTAAGATAAGACTTTTTCCTCTAAAGAATGCTTTTTGTTGTTCTAAATCATGCCGATTCCGAGAGGAAGACTAGGGAGAGCCCATATACCCGAGGAGCAACCGAGCTCTCCTGCTCCTCAAGATGAGGAAGTGGCCCAAAATGAGTTCCGAGATGCTATTACAATGTTGGCCATGCTATGACCAACCAATTGAACCAAGGAGCCCAAGCTTCTCATGCTCCTACTCCAGCCTGAAGGGTGAGGGATTTCATAAGGATGAACCCACCTGAGTTTTATGGGTCCAAGACGTATGAAGATCCGCAAGAGTTCAATGATGAGGTGTATAAGGTGTTATCCATCATGAGGGTGAATTCAAAGGAAAAAGTGGAGTTGGAGGCCTACCAACTCAAAGGGGTGGCTCAAATTTGGTTCACTCAACGGAAGATGGAGAAGGGAAATAATAATGTTATCCCTTGGGAAGAGTTCAAAGTCACATTCCTCAGCTAGTTCTTTCCTATCGAGCTCAGAGAGGCTAAGATGATAAAGTTTATGAATCTTAGGCATGGTATTATGAGTGTGAGGGTGTTAGAACTCGTAAGTTAGAACCCGCAAGTCCTTAATTGGTTCAATTTGGTAATGTTTGGGACCAAATGTAAATTTTCTTCTAAGTGTAGTCCTTAAGAATTTAATTGTTGTGGGGTCATGTGTTGTGGGTTCTTTTGATTGGTTTAAGTGGAAGATATTTGTACCTATATATATATACAAATATATATACCCCTCTTGTGCAAGATAGAGTTCTTATACTTAGAAAAAAAGAGGAGAGCAACCATGAAAGCTGAAGAAAACCTTAGTAGCTCTTGGGTTGCTACAGTAACCCAAGAAGAAATTCATTTTTTTCGAGTTTTCGATTGTTTGACGCTTCAATCTTGGTATATTGGGTCCCCTAAGTGGCGTGGAGGCATTCGTTGGTCAAGGAAACACTTGGTTTGATGGCTATGAAGATTTGGGTCTACTAAGGGCTTGAAAGGTATGTTAATTTCTAGCTTCATTTATGTAAATTAAAGCTTGTAGTTGTGTTAGGGGTGTGTTAAATTGAGGGTAAGACATGAAAAGAGGGTTGGTTGTTAGTTGAATTGTGAATTTCGAATT
>JAABOM020061731.1:0-45057 GCA_011800125.2 Solanum clarkiae
AAAACAAAAGTTTAAAACCAATCATCAATAATATAATTAAAAATGAAACATCCAAAACAAAACAGTTAAATATATCCAAAAACCAACATAGAAACATTGTCTAAAATGAGAACAATGTATTCATATGTACAAATAAGAATGGGGGAACATGGTGCTCAAGCTCTGGCATCCATCTGGTCCTGGGGTTACTGGGGCTCAATCTCCTCCTCGGTGGTCAGGGCTACAGCAGCACCTAATGTCCCAGCTCCTTGTGCTATCTACTGCTCCCGCTCCTTTCTAATTGCCTCCATAGCTAAGGACTCTCACACCACCTCATCAATAATCTACTCCTCTAATGCTACCACCTCATCATCAATCCTGTGTCTCTTCTGGCTCATAGCTGCATCTTTACTCTCGAGGGGCCTTTTCTCATGGGCATGGCGGCGGTTATCAAATAAATCAAACACATCATCACCCATTGGTGCCTCCTTCGAGGCTGCTATTGGAGTCACTAACACCTTTAATAGGCCAACCTTGAACTTGGCGAACTCATCCTTCATAGCAACCATGTCAGCAGGTCGTGCACCCTCAAGTCTCCGTTAGACCCTATCCTCAAAGGTATTTACCCTAGCATCTACTGCATCAACTCTATGATCTATAACCTTACGAGTGTATGCCTTGGCCCTCTCCTCACAGACGTGGACTTTCTGATGGACCCATGTTTTGATCTGGCTCGTCAACCTACTCAGTTAGAGCTCCATCTTCGCCAATTGCGCACCAAGGCCTGAAAAGCAAAACAAGACATAAGAGGATAGTCTGCTGAATCAACTAGAGTAGTGGGAGGTGTTGGTGCAGGTGTGTCTAAGGATGGCATTGCCTCTGTGTCAACAGCTCAAGGCAGCTCTGAAGCAATTGGAGTAGAACTAGTGATAGCTGGAGTAGAACTAGTGATAGCTGGAGTAGGCTCTTGAGTCTGTGGATCTAGAGGGAAATGATCTAGAATAGGAGGAGAAGTTGCTCGCTGTCGGGCCACCATATTTTCATCAACCTTAATAAGGCTAGGATCCATGGTACGCATGGCCTCTACATGTGGGTGAAGGTGAGGAGAGGCATAAACCCTGGCCTCATTACACAATCTGTGTATCCAGATGGGAAAATATAATGAGGATTGGGTACAAATAGCTAACTCGTGGATCTGCACTACTATAACTCAGGCCCAATCAATCTCGCAGCCAGCAAAAATGCTGGCTAGTAGTACATGAAACGACCCCAAAAGTTCCTGAAAATGTGCCTCAAAAGTGCCCAAAATTGTAATTTCTATATACCTCAAAATTCATGCGTGATATTGAAAATCCGACTTAATATTATTGTTGAGGGGGTCAAATTTTGGGGGAAAAAGGTCTAACCCCAATTTTAGAGCAACCGTATCAAAATTTGAAGTTCCCAAAATGCGATTCCGAAAGAGCTTTTCGCGCCCCTGGCGTGACACGCCAACGGCGCGCACCAATGTCATTTTTGGTCCAATTTTGACTTCGGTCCAAAACTATTATGTATTGGGCCTAGGTGTTCCCGAACGTGAAAATACCTACACTTAGCCATTTTTTACCCTCATATCATTCTCAAAGTTCCCAAATATTGATTTAAACACTTAGCCAAATATTTTACTTCCAAACTCAGGACTTAAAACCCTTTTCGGATCTTAAAGGTTGCACTCAAGCTTCAAGTATCCATCTTCAATCTTCATCAAGTTCATCTCCAAAGCCAATATTTGTAGGTTTCTTTCATGGGTTCCTTTCACCTATGATATCCAAGCTTCGTTTACTTAAATTTGAATGACTTAAAGATCATTTCCTCATGAACCTTCTTTATTGTAAAAATCACTGCACACTATATTGGGGTTCATGAAATTATGGCTATTTTTCTATTTTTTGAGCTATGAACCAAGGTCTATTGTAAGATTTGATGAAGGATTTTGATGTATATTGCTTGAGGGTGTTACCAAGTATTTATTGAAGGTTTTATATTGAATTTTCTAACATGATTTCACTCTTGAATTGCATGGTTTTACACTAGAACTACACATTCTCTATGTGTTTGATAAAATGTCCAGTTATGGTTACTTGAGGAGTTGAAGGTCCTATGCATGTCTTATGAGTTGATAACTACAAGATGATGAAATGATAATGAAATGATGATAGAAAGATAATGAAAGGGAATGTATGTATATGATGATAAAAGAAAAGTATATATATATAATATTATCTCTATAGTGTTGGGGACGACCAAGCCTAGCTGGGGGTGTTGTAGGCTCGGATAACCTTATTGAGGGGTTATTACCTCGATCGACTAGTTTAGGTGGTGGTAGGCCTGGGTAACCTTGTTGGGAGTTTGTACCCATCAGCATTGTTGGGGATTTGTACCCATCAACCCATTAGGGGGGTTTGTACTCCATCAACTTGTTAGAGGTTTGTAATCTATCAACCTTGTTAGGGGGTTTGTACTCCATCAACCTCATGAAGGGGTTTGTACCTCATGTGCCTATCTAAAAGGGTGGTAGGCCTTGGCTTGCACTATAATGGTCACTCCTTACACTCGTATTATGTTGTATATAAGCATGATTTTACTTCAAGCATCATTCAACATGACATATTGTTAGTATGCTATCGATTGCTTGTGATAATACATTTTGCCTATGATACCTATCATTTTTTATCCTACATACTCAGTACATTCAAACGTACTAACTCATACTCTATGCCTACATGATGTCACCATGTCGGAACCATTGCACTGCTTGATCATCCTCCTCCTCCACGTGGCTAGTTCGATTTTCTTACAAGCTTGTTGGTGATTCCTCCACTTTGGGGATGTTGCTTATGAACTCTTGCTATGTATTAAGACTATATTTCTATTGGTTATGTATTGACTATGAGTGTGAGCCTGATTGCTTGTCTTGGCCCCCTTTCGTATTTATGTAGTAGTGGTGTTGTTGGACATGTTATATATCTATATTATGAGTTTTGACTCTCTTGTTTCTTGATGTTATGCTATAAAGGTTTATCCTTAGTCCCAATTCCCTTGTTTATGCTTATTTATCATCATCATTTTAATTGCTTCCATGACCAAGGATGTGTAATGATATGCTATGAGGCTTGTTTGGGGTTCCTTCTAGTTCCCCATTCGCCGGTCACGTCTAGGCCCTACGCTTGGGTCGTGACAAAGATGGTATCAAAACACTAGGTGATTAGATCCTCGAAGTCCAACACACCGTGTTGGTTAGAGTCCTATTCATGATTGTGTTGTGTACCACAATTATAAGTAGGAGGCTTTGAGACATTTTAGGAATTATTCTCCTTCTTCATGTTCTAAGTCATGCTATAGAGTTGAAGTAAGCTTTCCTCCCCTAATGCTTGTTGTTTGCTAAGCTAGATCATGCCTAACACGAGAGAGAGATGAGCCCGCACATCCGACGAGCAACTAGCCAATGGAGAGCGAAGGGATACTCTCACCTTGCTTGCACAAGTGGTAGCTGATCAAGCCAATCAAGAGGCCCAAGCCCGTTATGCTCTTACATCGGCCTCTTGGGTGAGAGACTTCATGAAAATGAATCCCTTGGAATTCTATGGGTCAAAGATGAGTGAGGATCCTCAAGAATTCATTGATGAGGTTTACAAGATTTTGTCTATTATGGGTGCGAGTACGGAGGATAACACAGATTTGGTGGCTTACAAACTCAAAGGAGTAGCACAAATATGGTACAACCAATGGAAGAGGAAAGAGGAGTCAACTATATGGTGCTTTAGGAGGAGTTCAAGGTGGCCTTCCTTAATCAGTTCTTCCCCTTGAGCTTAGAGAAGCTAAGTTGGTGGAATTTATGAATTTGAGACAACAGTCCATGAGTGTGAGGGAGTATTCCCTCAAGGTCTCCCAACTTTCAAAGTTTGCTCCTTACTTAATTGTCGACCCAAGGTCGAGAATGAACAAATTTTATTATAGGCATCTCTGACTTGGTTAGTGAAGAATGCCGGTCCGTCATGTTGATTAGTGGCATGGACTTTTCACATTTGATGACCTACACCAAATAAATGGAAGAGGAAAAATTGAGGAAGAGAAGGGGCCATGAGGCAAAGAGGGCCCTTTTTGATGGTAAGTTCAAAAATAGTGGCCGATTCTAACGAGGCTAAGGGTCTTCTCATTCATTTCAAAAGAGGGATGTAAAAGATTTTTTGAGGTGCCAAGGTGGTAGAGGAGCGGCTCCTATTGATGTTTGTTCGAAGTGTGGTAAGGGTCATGGTGGCCCATGGTTGAGGGATACTGGTGCTTGGTATGGTCATAGCAAAATGGGACATAAGACAATAGATTGCCCTCGAAATCACAACAAGGGTAATGTGGTTTATCCTCATGGTTCTAGTGCGGTCCCTTGGGGAGAGGTGGCCGACAAGATGATGCGCCAAGGCAAAATCGATTTTATGCTTTGCATGGGAGGAAAAGGGTTGATGAAGTCCCTGACGTTGCTGCTTGTATGTTAAAAATCTTTGATTTTGATGCGTATACATTAATTGATCTAAGTGCCACTTTTTCTTTTGTCACCCATTTTGTTGAAAAAAAGTTCCATATTGACCCCGATTTGTTGCATGAGTCACATTAGGTGTCTACTCCTATTGGTGCATCTATTGTTGCTAGAAAAGTTTATAGAAGTTATCCTATTTGCATCTTGCATAAAATGTTGCCTTGTGATCTTGTTGAGTTAGACATAGTTGATTTTGATGTCATTCTTGGGATGGATTGGTTGCATTCCTACTATGCTTATATTGATTATAGAACCTGTAGGGTCAAATGCCAATTCTCAAATGAACCCGTACTTTAGTGGGAGAGTCAAGATGTGGTGGTCAAGGGTAGATTCATCTCTTATATTAACGCCTATAAGTTGATTTCTAAGGGGTGTCTTTAGCATCTTGTGAGGGTTAGGGATGTGGAGTCTAAAGTCCTTCCTATAGAGTCAATTTTGATTGTAAATGAGTTTCCCTTCCCGGTGTTCCTCCCGAAAGGGAAATAGACTTTGGCATAGACCTTTTTCCCGATACTCAACCCATTTCTATTCCCCTTTACTGTATGGTCCCGGCGGAGTTGAAGGAACAATTGAGGGACTTGTTGGAGAAGAATTTTATTAGTCCTAGCCTATCACCTTGGGGTGTGCCGGTGTTGTTTGTGAAAAAGAAGGATGGGTCCCTTAGGATGTGTATTGACTACTAAGAACTCAATAGGGTCACCGTCAAGAATAGATATCCTCTTCCGAGAATTGATGATTTGTTTGACCAATTGCAAGAAGCTAGACATTTCTCTAAAATTGATCTTCAGTCCAGGTATCATCAAGTGAAGGTGAGGGAGTGTGATATTCCTAAGATGGCCATCTGGAGTAGATATGGGCGTTATGAGTTTGTGGTGATATCTTTTGGGTTGACTAATGCACCTTCCATCTTCATGGACCTTATGAATAGGGTCTTCAAACCCTACCTTGATCCTTTTGTTGTGGTGTTCATTGATGATATTTTGATCTATTCTCATGGTGAGGAAGAGCATAGGGATCATTTGTGGGTTGTGTTGTAAAGATTTAAGGAGGATAAATTCTATACTAAATATGAAAATTGTGAATTTCGGTTGGAGGAGATTGCTTTCCTAGGGCATGTGATGTCGGGGGGATGGTATAAAGGTGGATCCTAAAAAAATCAATGTGATTAGAAACTGGCCTAGGCCATTGACCTTATCGGATTTTAGGAGTTTCTTTGGCTTAACAGGTTGCTATCGGAGGTTTATGAATAGGTTCTCTTCGAATTGCTTTCCCTATGACAAAATTGACTAGAAAGAAGGTTAACTTTGTGTGGACCAATGAATGTGAAAGTAGCTTCCAAACCTTGAAAGATAAGCTTGTGTCCGCCCCTATATTGTCATTACCGGATGGGCTTGAGGGATTTGTGGTCTATTGTCATGCTTCTAGAGTTGGTTTGTGTTGTGTGCTAATGAAAAATGGTAAGTTGATAGCCTATGCTTCTAGGCAACTCAAAGTGCATGAAAAGAACTACCCTACCCATAATCTTGAATTGGCCACCGTAGTATTTGCTTTGAAAATTTGGCGACATTATTTGTATGGGGTGCATGTTGATGTGTTCACTGATCATAAGAGCCTCCAATATGTCTTCACTCAAAAGTATCTCAACTTGAGGCAAAGAACGTAGCTAGAACTTCTTAAAGACTATGATATGAGTGTGCATTACCATCTTGGTAAGGCAAATGTGATGGCAGATGCCTTGAGTAGGGTGTCCATGGACAGCCTAGCTCATGTCGATGGTGGTGAGAAGGAGATAGGGAAGTGCATCGGTTGGCTAGTTTGGGGGTTAGATTGGAGGAGGTTGGTAGTGGTGATGTTGTTGCTGTAGATGGTTCTAGGTCTTCTTTTGTTGATGAGGTGATGCAAAACAAGATCTTGATCCCTCCTTGTTAGAGATGAAGTCCTTGGTAAAAGAGAGCAAGGTGGAGGTTTTCTCCCAAGGGGGAGATGGTGACCTTAGGTACCAAGATAGGTTATGTGTACCAACCTTGCATAATCTTCAGCCTCATATGTGGTAACTGGTAGAAAATGAGCAGATTTTTTCATCCTATCAACCACAATCCAAATGGAATCAAAACCTTTTCTAGTGTTGGGCAATCCAACCACAAAATCCATATTTATCTCTTCCCACTTCTAAGAAGGATTCTTGGTAAGGTTGATTAGGGTTCCTTTGTCCATCATATCGGACCGTGATGCTCAATTTACCTCATACTTTTTGAGGTGTTTCCAAAGTGGTCTTGGAACTAGAGTTAAGCTTTCTATGGCCTTCTACCCTCAAAAGGATGGCAAAGCCGAGAGGACCATCCAAACCCTTGAGGATATGCTTAAAGCATGTGTGTTGGAGCTTAAAGGTAGTTGCGATGATCGTCTTCTGTTGGTTGAGTTTTCCTACAAAAATAGCTATTATTTTAGCATTGGTATGGCTCCTTTTGAGGCTCTCTATGGGAGATGTTGTAGATCACCAGTTGGTTAGTTTAAGGTTGGTGTGGTAGCTTTGTTGGGACCAGATTTTGTTATGAAGGCTCTTGAGAAGGTTAGGGACTGTTAGGGAAAGATTGAAGATAACCCAAAGTCATAAAAAATCCTATACTGATGTGAGAAAAAGAGACCTTGAATTAAAGGTTGGTTATTGGTCTACCTAAAGGTTTCACCCATGAAGGGTGTGGTCTATTTTCGTAAGAAGGTCTAGTTGACCCCAAGATATATTGGTCCTTA
Organism: Solanum clarkiae; assembly: GCA_011800125.2. NCBI lineage: Eukaryota > Viridiplantae > Streptophyta > Magnoliopsida > Solanales > Solanaceae > Solanum > Solanum clarkiae. The sequence goes on from JAABOM020061731.1 coordinate 7,301, forward strand.
TGAGGTCATGAGTAGGGTTGGCAAGGTAGCTTATGAGTTGAGATTGCCTAGAGAAATGGATTTGGTTCATTCGGTATTCCATGTGTCTATGTTAAGGAAATCTGTAGGTGATCCGAATGCTATTGTGCCTCTTGATGTGGTACGTATGGTTGAAGATAATTTGACATATGAAGAGGTTTCGGTTCAGATTTTTGATAGGCAAGTGAAGAGGTTGAGAAACAAGGAGGTGGATTTCGTAAGGTCCTTTGGGGGAATCAACACGTTGAGATTTCTACTTGGGAGGCCGAAGCAGACATGCAAAAGCGATATCCTTACCTTTTGGCACTCCACTCAAGCCCAAGGGATTGATCTACGTCCTTTATATGACCTCAAGTTTTAAGTTCAGCCCTCATGTCATTGCATATGCTCATGTTTAAATTGATAAGTTCATGTTAATTTTACACTTATGATGAGATTTTGAAAATGATGTTTAAGTGCATTGTGGCATCTCTATGTGGGATGAAATTGTCATGTTTGTGGCTCTCACATACATTTCTTTGACATTCGGGGATGAATGTTTCCAAGGGGGAGATATTGAAACGACCCCAAAAGTGCCCGAAAATGTGCCATGGAAGTGCCCGAAATCGTAATTATCATATATCTCAAAATCCATGTGTGATATCGAAAATCCGACTTATATTCTTGTTCAGGGATCAAATTTAGGGGAAAAAGGGTCTAATCCCATTTATAGAGCAACCATACTAAAATTCAAAATTCCCAAAATGTGATTTCCAGAGAGCTTTTCGTTCCCCTATCGTGATGCGCCAAGGTTGTTAATTTTGGTCAAGTTTTGACTTCGATCTAAGACATTGTCTTGAACCTAAGTGTTTTCAAATGTGAAAATAGCTATACTTAACCATTTTTCACTCTCAGATCATTCTAAACATTCCCTAGTATTCATTCAAATACTTAGCAAAATATTTTACTTCCAAACTCAAGACTCAAAACCCTTTCCGGATCTTAAAGATCGCACTCAAGCTTCAAGTCTCCATCTTCAATCTTCATTAAGTTCATCTCCAAAGCTAAGGTATGTGGATTTCTTTCATGGATTACTTTCACCAATGATATCCAAGCTTCCTTTACTTAAATTTGTATGATTTAAAGATGATTTTTTTATGGGTCTTGTTTATTATGAAATTCACTGCATACTATGTTGGGGTTTATGAATTGTGACTGTTTTGCTATGTTTTGATCAATGAAACCAAGGTATATTGTAATATTTGATGAAGTATTTTGATGTATAATGCTCAAGGGTGTTGCCAAGTATTTACTGAAGGTTTTAAATTGAATTTTCTAGCATGATTTCACTCTTGAATTGCATGGTTTTACACTAGCACTACAAACCCTCTAAATGTTTGATAAAAAGTCTGATTATGGTGTCTGGAAGAATTGAAAGTCCTATGCATATCTTATGAGTTTAATAACTACATGATGATGAAACGATGATGAAATAATGACAGAATTTTGACGAAAGGGAATGTATGTATATAATGATGAAAGAAGTATATATATATGATATTATCTTTATAGTGTTATGGATGACCAAGACTAGCTCGGGGGGATATAGGCCCAGGTAACCTTGTTGAAGGGTTAGTACCTTGATCGCCTAATTCAGGAGTTGGTAAGCTCGGGTAACCTTATTGGGGGTTTGTACCCATCAACCTTGTCAGGGATTTGTACCCCTCAACTCATTTGGGTGTTGGGGATGACCAAGCCTAGCTCGGGGGGTTGTAGGCCCGGGTAACCTTGTTGAGGGGTTAGTACCTCGGTCACCTAATTCGGGGGGTAGCAGGCCCAGGTAACCTTGTTGGGGGTTTGTACCTATCAACCTTGTTAGGGGTTTGTACCCATCAACCCATTGGGGGGTTTATGCTCCATCAACCTGTTGGGGGTTTTGTACTCTATCAACCTTATTGGGGGGTATGTACTCCATCTCATGATGGGTTTGTACCTGATATGCCTATCCAAGGGGGTGGTCCTTGTCTTGCAATATAATTGTCACTCCTTACACTCATATTATGTTCTATGTAAGCATGATTTTACTTCAAGCATCATTCATACTTGGCATACTGTTAGTATACTATCTATTGCTTATTATTATGCATTTTACCTATGATACCTATCATTTGTTGCATTTCATCATACATAATTAGTCCATTCAAATGTATTAACATATACTCTATGCCTAAATGGTCACCTCGTAGGAACTGGTGCACCGCTTGATTATCCTCCTCCTCCACGTGGCTAGTTTGATTGTCCTATAATCTTGTTGGTGAGTCCTCCACTTCGAGGATGCTGGTTATGGACTCTTGCTATTTATTAGGACTATCTTTTTATTGGTTATGTATTGACTATGAAGGTGAGCCCGGTTGCTTGTCTTAGCCCCCACTCTTATCTATGTAGTAGAGGTGTTGTTGGACATGTTATGTATCTGTGTTATGAGTCTTAACTCTCTTGTTTCTTGATGTTATGCTATGAAGGTTTATCTTTAGTCCCCATTCCCTTGTTTATGCTTATTACTCATCGTCATTTTAATTACTTCCATGACCAAGGATGTGTAATGATATGCTATGAGGCTTATTTGGGGTTCCCTCGGGTTCCCCATTCACCTGTCACATCTAGGCCTTAGGCTTGGGTCGTGACAGTACAACTCTCTCCAAGGTGATCACATTATCCTTAAATGTAGGCCTGATGCGCCAACGGATAATAGACCACCAAAATATGGCCCGAAATGAGAGATGGGATTTCATGATTTGATCGGTGTAGTCTGTGACACTCGTAGGCTCAACACGCTCCTTACATATCTGGCTAGTTATCCACCTAAGGATCTTGATTTTTACCTCCACACCGTTCTTGCTCACCGCTTCCCTCATCTTTGGGATCCTGTTATCATATTCGGTGTGGAACGACGTACTCTATAGTTTGGCCCGAACTAAACCCTCCTAATAGTCTCCTTTGAGATATCAACCATTGACCCCAGACTAGAACTTCTCGCGACCTTGGCCTCTTTATAGTTTTCTTCCCTTTAGGAACATCACGGAGAACAGTGGCAAAATAGGTGGCGTAGAACTCCCGGACTAGATATGCGACATACTTGCCCACCCTTTGTGACAACCACCTAAGTACGTGCCTGTCGATCTCATCATCCAAGACTGGCACTCTGTCCAATCCAAAGTCATTGAACCTCGAGTCCTCATGGAATTACCTAATGAACTTTCCTTGCCCTTCAAGCTCTAAGCCCTTGTCCTATATCTCTTTCATGCCTGGTAGGCCCCATCTTTGATCAGCCGGAGACTGTGACTCAGCCTCCTCCTGCTCAGCATGTGATGCCTCCTATGATTATGTCTTAGTGTGTGTGGGAGTCATCTAGAGTGAACTACTATAAGACCCATTACCATCTCCCTCCTCCTCTGACTAGGAGGGAATATCAACTTCCATCGGGGCCTGTGCAGTGCGGGCTCGAGTCTGAGGCACATTTGCCTCGAGATCTATTCGGACTTTGTGGACCTCTTTAGATCCATCAGACTACTCTGTCTCGGAGGACTCATCTATCAACTTTTTTCTAAAGGCTTGGATATAATTCTTGTCTTTTGGAGGTATCGTACCAAAAAATCAACACCCTATACCACAAATTGAGCACCATAATGTTTAATCAAATGGGAATCACACAGAAGAATAAACAAGGAATAACAAAAACCAACAAAAGAAACAAAAACAAAAGACACTGAACCAGTTGCAGGTCTGCACATACGAGGCACAGTTATGACTCGTAGGGTGACCTACGAGTCATAACATTAGCCTCTTAATGTTTAGGGACTTGAGAAAAATCTATTCTGGAATCAGGTACGAGGAACTGGTATGACTCGTAGGGTTACCTATGTGTTGTAGTCCGAGCTAGTACAAAATTCCAGAAACCTTTTATAACATAAGTCAGGTGAGTACGAGTCATAGGTGGGTCTCGTATGGTAAGTATTAAGGAACCATAGGTGACTATTTCCCCCAACGAGGGACCACTAAGACTCGTAAGGTGACCTACGAATCGTAGGGGGTCTTTGTAATAGAAAACAAAAGGCACATGTGGTGCCTGTAACTTTGCCACAAAAACAAAAAATCATGTAAATAAAAAATAAACAGCATTGATGCAAGATCTACACATTATATTACGCACACAATCAGACCCATTAGTTAATCATGACAACCCCCAATTCAACACTTATTAAACAATCAAACAATAATTTCCAATTACATTCGATATATACCTAAGAACAACTAATATCCAAACTCGCAGTTATTAGCACAAACACACAATAAAAGGATTTTAAAGAAGTTCAAGACAAAGCCACACAATGGGTATCTCGCAGATAGATCATTTTCAAAACATATCCTCCTTAACAAAATTTTAATCTCGACGAGTTCAAAAATTTATCATCTAAAAGTCTTGTACTACACATCTGACCAATCATGTTGTCATCACATTCAACCAACAAAGGCGTTTTCATCATTCAAAACCATACGAAGGAGAATTGATCACACCCTACCATTTCATGTTCACAAAAATCATTTTCTCATGGATATCCTTAAAATTCTCACTAAGCACACAATCATCCAACAATATATAAAAATCATTACGTGAGTATGTCGTAATTATCAGGAAAATTACTGATTGAGAGAATGAACAGAACATAGTCAAAATGAGAAAACTCGAAAGAAGCCAAAACCCTAGCATGTTGCTCTAGCCATAGGTCTCACCAGACTCCAGTGGGGGTAGACGAAAATGGGTTTAAAACAATAGAAGTTATAGTGTGGGAAAACTTTTAGGAGAAGGAACCATTTAACAATGAGGGAAATAAGGGTCAAATGAATATTTATTCCTTTATATACTCAGCCGGGTTGACTTTAAAAATTCTGCATTTTGGGGCTACAAAAACCCAACTACGAGTCGTAGGGCTTCCTACGACTCGTAGCTCCTGGTCTCATAGCAGACCTCTAGACTTAGAAAAATCAAAATCCATACCTGGGCACTAAGAACACTACTTATGATTCGTAGGGGAGCCTATAAATTGTAAGGTTCGCTCGTAGTGTGTGTAGCAGCTTCAAATCCATAATATTTCCCTCTAGAAGGCATGACTACGAGTTGTAATGTGCACTACGACTTGTAGGCCTGATCGTAGAGGCTGCTCCAAATGTGATTTCTTTAAACCTTCAGCTCTTGATTTATATCTACAAACCAAATCTCAAAATACACCAATTTCCAAAATAACATAACTAATTCAATGTTTTAAACATCAAAACAAACATAAATCCACTATCGAACAATCCGAATAACCAACGTAATTTAAAAACAAGCCAAAAACATAAAAAATAATTGGGTTGCCTCCCAAAAAGTTCCTAGTTTAATGTTACGGCTCGACTTTGTCATCATCCATCATCAAAAGCCTTCAATGGCCTAAACTTCACCATTAAGCTCATTCGGATGTTTCATTGATTGGCGGATGTCAAACATAACCTTTGCATCGTTTAGCCTAAATTGAAGTTGACCGGAATCAATATCCACCAAGGCTATCCTGATGGCTAGAAATGGCCTTCCCAATATGATGGGTACCTAAAAATCAACCTCACAATCAAGGATCACAAAATCAGCAGGAAAGATGAATTTATCAACTTTTACAAGCACATCAAAAAGTATTCCTTTTGGCTTTTTGATAGTTCTATCCACTATGAGCAACCGCATTCTTGTTGGAGTAGGAGTGCCAAGACCAAGCTTTTTTAACATGGAAAGAGGCATTAGATTGATACTTCTTCCTAAGTCACACAATGCTCTCGTGAATTCCACATCACAAATGGTACATGGAATAGTGAATGCACCGGGATCCTCTCGCCTTTGGGGAAGGCATTTGGTCATGATGGCACTACATTATTGGAGCTTTTTCGAAAGCTCTTGGCACAACGTATGCTTCTTTGTTACCCAATTCTTCATGTACTTGGCATACCCGGGCATCTTTTGCAAAGCTTCCAGAAGGGAAATGCTGATGGACAATTGCTTTTAACATCGAGAGGAAGTGTTTGAATTTTCCATCCTCCTCCTTCTTCTCAAGTCTTTGAGGAAAGGGTGGAGCATATTTTGGGATCCGTTTAGCCATTTCTTGCTCTCTCACCTCTTCGTTGTGCATCCCGTTACTCTCCAAACAGTCTTCCTCAACCAAAACTTTCTTATCAATACCCTTCTCATAAACTTCATCCTTAACCACTGGCATAGGTGGATTGATAGTGCTTTTACCACTTCTAGTCATGATTGCCATGCAATGCGCATCATTATTGGGATTTTGTACCGTATTTCTTGGTCAAGTGCCCATTTGGTGTTGGTTAAATTGAGAAGAAACTTGACCATATTGTTTTGCTAATTGCTTAATTGCCACCGAGTGCAACTCTATCTTTTGGTATATGCTTGAAATATTTGATTTCATCACTTTGAAGGTCTCATCTTGATCATCGGCTTTCTTCAACAACTTTTGTAATACCTCTTCAATCCTAGAATTGCTTGATCTGGCATCACAGTTGTGGGGCGGAACATAAGGACCATTGCTATAACCCTCTATTCTACTGCATTTGGCATTCGGTACTTTTTCCCATTCATAATAACCTCCTTGGTTATCCCTATACACACCCTCACACTTGTAGTTTTGATCTTGATTCCTAGAACCTTGCCTCCAATAGTCCGAATTGGACCCTTGGGGGTTGTTCTGGAAACCCGCCAATTGGTCACTCATGAAGCAAGCATCTTCATCAAAGAATGGTTCTACATATATCGGTGCCTTAGGAGGTTGGTGGGTCACCAATTGAATATTTTCTTGGTTTTGCTTTAAGAGTAAGTCCATGCTCATGCAAATTTGGGCAAGTTGTTGCATGATCTCCTCATTGACTTTAGCTTGCTCATTATTAGTGTTTACCGCACAAGAAGTCTACATAGAACCTCTCTCTCTTTGACCCCATGGTCTATTTTTTTTAACCACTTGACAATCCATCCTTTCGGTGATTAATGGAAAAGGTTGATCAAGAAACATGCCTCCCATGATTGTGTCAGCATAAGCTTGACTATTCTCGTCAAGTGCCCTATAGAAAATCTCAACCAAGGCATCATCAACAATTTTATGGTCTGAAACCATCCTCAAGCATTTGGTGAACCTTTCGCACGCAGTACTAATTTAATCACCTGGCAATTTCTCAAAATTGTTCATTTGATCTTTGAGCTTAAGCTTCTTGGACCTTGGAAAATACCTCTCCAAAGAGGCTCTTTGTAGCACGGCCCAACTTGTGATAGAACTTTATGGAAGCTTAGACAACCAAATAGCCGCATTTTCCATTAGAGATAGAGGGAACACTCTCTAACCCACCGTATCCATAGAAATATTTTGTGTCCCTATCACACTCTTGCAAACAAATGCAACATTGTGCAGATGACTTTGTGAATCCTCCGAAAGTAGCCCTCTGAAAAAACCATGATTCTGAAATATTTATAAAGACCGCTAGACACAGTGAACTTAGTGTCTACCGGTAGTGGTGGCAATACTATATCTCCAATAGCATCTATATCGATAGGGTTCAATTTATATTGATTCCATCCATAAGCATTTTCATTGAATGCGCTATGGCGCAGCGTATTCTCCCTTTGTGATGGGTTTTCATCTCTACCCATATCTTCTTCATTCTCTTGGGACATTCTTTTTGTGATTCGGTGGATCTCAAAATTGATTGGAACTAAGGGATTGCCTTGGATCCTTGTGTTCAGCATACAACCTAGTATACTCTGCAAAGAAAACTAAACAACAAATACAAAAATAAATGTAAAATACAAGAAAATCTAGAAATTAATACTTGAATTAACCACTAGTGAAATCAAGTCAAGAACCCAATCGTAGTCCCCGACAACGGTGCCATAATTTTTTATGTTCACGCTCCAACAGTAAAGATGTTACAGTCAAGTATAAACCTAAAAGGATGTTAGGGTCGAATCCACAAGGAAATTCAGGGCTTGACTATGTTGATCCACTAACAATTGTTTCAAGCATCGATCACTATATTCTCTAAAATTTGGGGGGGGGGGGAGATTTGTGATTCAAAATGAAGAACAAAAATAAACACTACACTATCAATTCATGAAGAAACTTAAATTGAGGGACAACTTGGGACTTGTGTTTCCCATGATTCATTGACTTAGTTACCCTGGAAAATATGACTATAATTAGGACTTTGCCTACATGACGTTAACTTAGGTTCTTCCAGCCCTCTTTTGAAGGTAAGGTCGAATTTCACCATGGCGCTTGGTCGGCAACCTTGGTGTGCTAACTAACCATTAGCCATTTTCCCAGTAAACCTCCCCTTGGTCATGTTTGGTTGATTAGGCGAGAACACATCAATCGAATCCTGTCATCTTCTTCCCTTTTCCTATTCGTGACTACCTTGGTTGGGGTCGTGAAGTAGGCGGGGTTTGGTGTTGGCCATCACCAAATAACAATCAAAGCGTAGGAAAACAAATAATACATGTAAACACCCAATAAAAGAAATGCACAAAGTCTAGATTATTTCAAATCAACTACTCATGGGTCCCCACAATCCCAAGTTGTGGGTGATTAGCTACTCATGGATAAGGCAAACTCAACAATAATGAATGTAAAAGACATGGTTGAGAGATTACCCAAAAACAATGAAGAACAAGAACACCTTGATGTTGAAACCACAATCTTGGATTAATGGAAGATGAATACAATGTGATTTTCAATCACCCCAAAATGGGTTTTCAAATTAAAATAATGAAAACTACACTAATCCTTAGAAACATATTCTCAGAATATTCAAGAGAGAATATTCAAGAATGTGGAATCTGAAAAATGTTCAAAAGTCTCCTGCTAAAACCATAACATTAACTATTTATACTATTTACAAAAACAACCTAATATTTAAATAGAAAATACAGCTGGCAGCAGTTATGTATCATTGATACGACTCGTAGGGTGACGTACGAGTTGTAATCGAGCTTTTGTAGTCAGCAACTGGCATGCTGGATTTGACTGCAACAATCCATGGCTATGAGTCGTAGTATGCTCTACGACTCGTAGTGTCTTCTCGTCGACTTGAGTTGCAGTTTTTGGTCCAAACTTTTGGCTCACTATTTCTTCCTACAAGGCTTCCTCGTACGAGTCATAGTGCGACTTAAGACTCGTAGGTCAGCATCGTATAACTGACCTTCACTTTGTAAATTTTAAATTATGCTCATTGTTTCTTACTACGAGAGCATCCGATGACTTATAGCTTGGGCTACGACTTGTAAGATGACTCTTATGTCCTGTACTTCAGCAAAATCTGTAATTTTGTCCCAAAAATCATACCAACCTATATTTCTAAAAGAACAACACAAAAACACATAAACTATAAAAAGCCGCATTAAGAACTTGTAAAGTCCCTTGTTTTAGGCATCAAATTTGTTGTATTTTGACAGCACATCAAATATGCATGTCTATCTATCTCAAGCTTATAGTATGAGTTGATTTTGTCTATGGAGACTACGTGTGTTTTGAGCTATGAAACTATGATCCACTATGAAATTTGATGATGGATTTCAAGGTATCTTACATGAGGATTTTACTATGTGTTGGTGGGTTGTTTTAAATTGAGTTTTCTCATATTATTTCACTCTTGAATTGCATGATTTTAAACTAGCATTACAAACTCTCCAAATGTTTGGTAAAATGTCTTGATAAGGATTCTTCAGTTATTGATGGTCTATTGCATGGTATATAAGTCTAATTATGTTATGGTGATTAAGGAATTCTATGTTTGCATTAAATCTATGGAAAGTATCTATGGTGTTGTAAGTTGACCACACCTTGTTTAGGGGTGACAAGCCTCAATCACCTTGTTGGGGGTTGGCATGCCTATACTACCACATTGAGAGATAGGTACCTCAATCACTACCCCAGACATCCTTGGAGTTCATGTAATAGTATGCTTTGGCTATATTGATATGGTCTGTTCCTACACACATAATCTATATTTTCAATTTATATGATTTACAAGCATGTTTTACCTCGAGCATTGATCATGCATGCCATATTGATATCATACTTATCCTTTGCTTATAATTATGCAATTTGACTATGTTTCCTTATGTGTTGTTGTATTTTATCCTACATACTTAGTACATTTAACATACTAAACATACTCTATGCCTACATGGTGTTATCATATAGGAACCAGAGCACCTCTCGATCATCCTCCACGTGGTGGGTTTTGGCATTTTGGAGGATAAGCTTTGGTGAGTCCTCACGTGCTAGAACATTAGCTATGCTACTCTTACTACTTGATGTCTCTTTATATTGAATATTTGATACTATGAGGGTGAGCTCAGAAAGTGTCTTGGCCCCCGTTCCAATCTATTTTTAGTAGTGTTATTGGAACAATTGATGTACTTATACTTTGAGCTTTGACTCTTTTATACTTTATAAATATCAAGACTTCCCTTAGTCCCTTTTCCTTATTTATATCTCTTATTGTTATTTTGCTTTCTCGACCAAGGATGTGTGATTGATATACAAAAAGGCTTTTATGGGTTTCCTTTGGGTTCCTCATTCATCGTGTCATGTCTAGTCCCTAGGCTTGGTCGTGATAATCTTAGTTTTTGAGTACTAGGTTGTTAATGGTCCTCGGAATCCAACACGCCGCATCGATTAGAGTCTTGTTTATGGTTTTGAAGTGCACCACAACTATGAGTGAGAGGCTATGAGGCGTTTTAGGAAATGTTTCCCTTCTTCCTAATCTATGTAGTACTTTAGAAGTAAGGTAAAGCCATTTCCTCTAACGAATATTTTTCTCTATTCTAGACATGCCTATTCCAAGAGGAAAACTAAGGAGAGACCATTCATCCAAGGAGCAACCGACCCCTTCCGCTCCTCAAGCTCCTGTGGCACGTGATGAATTTCAAGATGTAAGCATCATGTTGGCTCATGCTATGACCAACCAAAATTAACCAAGGGGACAAATCCCCTCATGCTCCTACTCTGGCCTCAAGGGTGAGGGATTTCACTAGGATGAATCCATTGGAGTTCTAGGGGTCCAAGGTGGATGAGGATCCTCAAGAATTAATTGATGAGGTGTATAAGGTGTTGTCCATAATAGGGGTTAACTCAGAGGAGAAAGTGGAGTTAGTGGCCTGCCAATTCAAAGGGGTGGCTCAATTATGGTTCACTAATGGAAGATGAAGAAGGGGAATGATAATGTTATCCTTTGGGAAGAGTTCAAAGTGGCATTTCTAAACCGGTTCTTCCTATTGAGCTAAGGGAGGCGAAATTGACAGAGTTTATGAATCTAAAGCAAGGGTCTATGAGGGTGAGGGAGTATTCCCTCAAGTTCAACCAACTCTCCAAGTATGCCCCTCAATTGGTTGTCGATCCGAGATTAAGGATGAACAGATTTGTGTCGAGTTTTTCTGACGTGGATAATAAGGAGTCCTATACTGCCATGTTAATTAGTGATATGGATTTGTCCCACCTCATGACATATGCCAAATAACTAGAGGGTGAAAATCCTAGAAAAAGGAAAAGTGGTGAGTCTAAGGAGGCTCGTATTGAAGGTGGATTCCAAAATTTCAAGGGTGGCCGGTTTCGTCAAGGCCACAAGTTCCAAGGTCAAGAGTCTTCGAATGCTCCTAATAGAAAGTTTGCTAATGACAACCCTTTGTACCAAAGGTCTGGTAGGAGCTATAATGGACCACGTTTGAAGCACAGTAATGCTTGCTATGGTTGTGGTGAAGTGGGTCATAAGGTGAATCGAGATGGTCGTCCACAAGGCCAAGGTGCAAATATGGGTCCAAAGGGAAGAGGAGGCCAACGAGGGGGTACTCCAAGGAAAAATAGGTTCTATGCTCTTCAAAGGAGAAAAGGTGAATGAGGTGACCGATGTCGCCACCGGTATGTTAAAGATTTTTTTATTTTTATGTGTATATTTTGATAGACCTAGGTGTCACTCTTTCTTTTATTACTTTTTTGTCGCCATAAAGCTTGATGTTAGTCTCGAATTGTTATGTGAGCCTTATAAAGTTTCTACCCCCATTGGTGAGTCCATTGTTGCTAGAAGAGTCTATAGAAATTGTCCCATGTTCATTTTGTATAAAATCTTGCCTTGTGATTTTGTTGAATTAGATATGGTAGATTTTAATGTCATTCTTTGAATGGATTGGTTGCATGCATATTATGCTTCTATTGATTGTAGAATCCATAGGGTTAAATTTCAATTCTCTAATGAACCCATCCTTAACTGGGAAAGTTGTGATGTGGTGGTCAAGGGTAGGTTCATTTCTTGTCTTAAAGCCCAAAAGTTGATTTCTAAAGGTTGTCTCTATCATCTTATGAGTGTTAGGGATGTTGAGTCCAAAATCCTTCCTATAGTGTCGGTTCCAGTGGTTAATCATTTTCTTGATGTCTTTCCCGATGAGCTTCTCGGTGTTCCTCCTGAAAAAGAAATAGACTTTGGTATAGACCTTCTTCCCGATACGCAACCATTTCTATTCCCCCTTACCATGGCCCCTACGGAGTTGCAGGAGTTTAAGGAGAAATTGAGTGATTTTTTAGAGGGGTTTTATAAGGTCTAGTAAATCACCTTTGGGTGCACTAGTTGAAACGACCCAAAAAAGTGTCTGAAAAGGTGCCTCTAAAGTGCCTGGATTCATAAATTCTTTATATATATATAAATTCGTGCGTGATATCAAAAATACGACTTCATATTCATAATCAAGGGTCAAATAGAGTGGGAAATAGGTCTAACCCCAATTTAATAGCAAACAATTAGCAATTTCAATTTTCATAATTTTCCTTATCCAGAATCGATCTACGATAGTGCCACGATGTACAGCTGTAGCGAACATGTATTAATTTTGCCTCCGCGACAGGTCCACATCGCGAACCAGACACAAACCTGTGTATTTTGCTGCAGTGATTTTTACCTTGGTCTAAGGTTTTTGGGTCTTGGGCCTAAGTGTTCTCATGCATGAAAGTAGCTATACCAAGTCTTATTTCACCCTCATATCATTCAAGACATTCCCAAATACTCTATCAAACACTTAGACAATACTCTATCCAACTTGCTTCAGAGCTTTGTGTGTCTAGATCTTATATTTTGTATTGTATAGTTAATTGAGGTGGGGCCTTTCCCGAGCCTTATCAGATCCTTTTTATTTTGTAGAATATGTGAATTAAAGTGTGGTCATGTCTCATACTTTAAATAATGTGGCCCCAATGGCCTAGTCATATGCATTTCCTTTTGGCTTGTTATTACTACGTACATACCTCATAATATGTATAAAAAATGCATGGATAAAGGTTGGTTCTCCTGAGCCTTATCGGCAACGGGTGCTAGACCACCTTAAAGGGATCTTGGGCATGACATATTTAACAAAACCCCAACATATTTCATGCTCATATTTCATAATAACAGATACCCATAAGAATTACAACTTTAAATCATTCAGTTTTCATAAAATAGGAAGATTGGGCTTCACGGGTGAAAGGAACCCATGAATGAAACTCATATACCATAGACTTTGAATTTCTTGAAATTGAGTTGAGAAATACTTTAAGCTTGGAATGGGGTCTTGAAACCCACAACTTACTCTTGAGTTTCCTTGAATTCTTATTGGGGTTTGGTTGAGGCTCTTGGGAAAATTTGTGAGTGTAGTCCAAATGGGAAGAGTGAATTTGATCCTTAGGAATAGTTTTTAGGTATTTAGGAAGCGTTAAGATAGAATAGGAATCCCCAAAATGCCGATAGAAATAACTAAATTTACCAAATGCCTTTAATGAAACGAATATGGCAAAAAACTGTATATACCCTTGCACAGACTAGTTCTATGAAAATGGGCGCAACTTCTTCTTCCAAACTCTAAATAAGGTCAAACCAAGTGCATTTTAAATTTAATTCAAAGTTATTTAATTTGGTAGATCGCGGGCCACCCAGTTCTTCATGTGCTTAGAGATATGTCGGTTTAAAGTTGACCCTCCTACCTATACTTGTGCAAAAATTAGCGAACGGAAATTCCTTTGAACATGACTTGATGCAGGGAACCCATGATGGTCTTTAATGACATAAATAAGCTTGACTTAGATTTTAATGAGAGCTTGAAGCTTAAATGAATTTCTTGAGATCTGGAGTGAGTTCGGGGCACTTGAATTTGGATGAAATATTTGTTTAAGTGTTTGAGAGAGTATTGGGGAATGTCTTGTATGATATGATGGTGAAATATGACTATATATAGGTATTTTTATGCATAGGATGGCTTATTCCCAAGATCCAAAGGCCTATCTCTGAACAACAAGAATTGGCAAAAAACTACATATGTCCGTGCCCATGTCGTGTAGCGTCAAGTGAAGGGATCAACACTAGATAAGAAATTTTTTGGAATCTCAAATTTATATAAGATTGCTCTAAAATCGGGGTTAGACCCATTCCCCACTCAATTTTTCACCTGAATAAGAATATGAAGTCGATTTTGATGTCACATACAAATTTTGATATATATAAAATTACGATTCTAGGAATTTCCGAGGCACATATTTGGGCACTTTTTGGGGTTGTTTCAGGTTCGACCTTAACCTTTGTTTTATCATTAAAACAACCTCTTTAGCCTCAAAAAGGAGCTGTGGCATAGGGTAAATCAAGATTTTGGTGCCATTTCTGGGGAATATGGCTAGACTTTTCTAATTCAATTGATTTAGGAATTAATCCTTATTTCCCTCATTTTACATTTTTTGTTGTTTTTCTTTTCTTTTAGGATGTAAGTGTAGTGTATTCCCAACACTTGAAGTTAGTATACCCTTGACTCTATTTGAACAAGTGATCCAGAGAAGACTGAGAAGAATGACCCAAGATCATACTAGTAAAGCGGCAAATGCAACTCTGAATTAGAATGAGAATTAGAATGCCAACAATAAAACCCACCTTCTATTGAGGATATTGCTCCATAGCCACAAGACTTCAATGAGTGGAATCAATATGTGTTGAAACCCACTTCAATTAATAAAGAACTAACAAAGTAAAACTGAATAATTCATAATTTTTGGAAAATGTATATGCATATATTAATTAACTCTCCTTGTTTTACATGTTTTACGATGGTTGCCATCATTACAACTCGTCTAGTGTTACTGACTGGACCAATATAGTAATGAATAGGAAAAGAGATTAATTAACATGATTCATTGATATGTTCTCATCTAATCAACCAAATTGGACCAAGTCACATAGTGAAATTCACCTCTCACCTTTGACCAAAGGGCTTGGTGAACTTAAATTACCATCATGCATGCTATACACTAGACGAGGATTAGGTTATCCGGGGATATTGAGTTAGGGATCATGGGGAATATAATACCCTAGTTGCTTTAATTATTAATTTTTCTCTCACAATAAGCAGTTGGTTTACTTTTTGCATCCATTATTGCAAAACGCCCTTCGGGAATTATGTTAGTTAATTACTCAGATTGCATATTGGTGAATTTTCGTGAGTCTATGTATTCCCTATGGGATTGACCCTAACCTTGGTTAAGTTTTTTACCTTGATAATGATCACCTTATCCTATAAAAAGGAAGTGTAACTTGGGCTACATCAAGATTTTGTCACCGTTGCCAGGGAATACGGATAGACCTAGTGAATTTATTTAGTAATTCGAGTGTTAATCCTTAGTTCCCTTATTTTACTTATTTTTGTTGTTTTTGTTTCTTTTGAGAGTTAGGTGTAGTGTATGCCCAACACTCAGAGTCAAGGCAATCCCTTAACTCTGTTTGATCTAAAGATCCATGATACTCTAAGAAGGATGGCCCAAGACAACGTCAACAATTTGGCCAATGCAGTTCTGAATAGGAACAATAACAAGGATGCTGGGAATGAGAACCTACCCCCTTCGGAATATATTCCAAGGCCTCAGGATTTCAATGCCAGTGCTTACCAGTGTAATTAGTATAGGTTGAATGCTATGACTATTGAGGTGACTGGAGCTATTGTGTTACCACCACTACTGGTAGGCACAAAGTTCACAGTCTCGAGTGGGTTACTCCTGATGCTGCAGAACCGTGGGATATATATGGGCTTACCATAAGAGGATGCACATATCCACCTACACAATATGGTACTTGTTTGTAAGAGTGTTATAGAGATACATAATCTATCTATGGATGTTGTGGTGCTTCGCATCTTCCCGTTGTCTCTTAAGGTCAATGTTACATTATGGCTATCTGAGCTTCCACAGAGTTTAATCACCAACTGGGCAGACTTGTAGAAGGTGTTTTTGGAGAGGTACTTCCCTAGATCGAAGAAGCTCAATTTGAAGGACAAGATCAACAACTTCGAGCAACTTTCTGGTGATTCGATAAAAACTACTTGGGAGTGGTTTACAAAATGTCTGAGGAGCATCCCTGAACACAAAATTGTTGATTATGCCTTGGTGGAGATCTTATACCATGCCCTTGAGGAGAATAATTAGGTCTGTGCTAACACTATCAGGGGAGATATGTTTCCATATCAACCATTTGCAAGGATTTTGCGAAGGGCATGGAATAGGTGGTCAAGACAAATAGTTCATGGGGGAAGCATGATAGAGCTTCTACAAAGAGTTCATGTGTTGTTAGTGTAGGGTCAGATAAAGCCAGAGTTAGTAAAGAAATCATGAAGCATCTTGCTCAGCTTCGTACAAGTATTGATGTGATGATAAAGCATGGCAAAAAAAGAGTGAATGCAGCGGTTCGTCAACCTCCACGTGCACCTATGTATGATGAGCCATACTATGATAAGAACTCTTATTTTATTACAGATCAGATGGGGGTTTCTGGACAAACGCCCAAGGGTCAAATCAGGACTATAGGCGCTAAGGGAAAGGAAACCAAGATCGGAACTTTGGTAGAGACAGAACTTATAGGGACAACCTCCAAGGGTATTATGAAAGAAACAGGGGTCCAGATGCAGATTGGGGTTGTAGAGAAGGCTTCAAAAATGGTCCTTATATACCACCACACAACCGCGACACAGGTGAAGGCAATTCTAGAATTTAGGAGATGTTTGATTGCCTGTTGAAGAAGGTTGTGACGTAGGATAAGAATCTAAGGGGCATGATCAGATATTTCAAGCATTAATTAGAAAATAGAGTATCACTCTCTGGCTATCAAACAACTGGAACAATAGTTTTGTCAATTCAACTTAGGTTGATCAGCGTCAGAGGGGTGCACAGTTTAGCAATACAATGCAAAATCAAAAAAAATGAGGGAACTGTATAGCGGTCACTATTCATAGTTGCGAGGGCACTATTGATCCTCCTATGCTAGTTGATGTAGAATATGTTTGTGAGGAGATGGTTGTAGCTATGGATGCTGGTGAAGGACATGGTCATGGCAAGGATGAGGTGCGTGAAGCAGATAATGCACCACCAAATGTTTAAGCCCGTCCTTAGGCCTCCTCCGCCCTTCCCTAAGGGAATCAAAAAAAAGAGGAGGAAGGCAAGTTCAAGCAGTTCCTCTCCAGGCAAAAGCACCCCTCTATCAACATTCCTCTCATCGAGGCATTGGAGATGTCAGCTATTCAAAGTGCATGAACGACTTGGTCATAAAAGAGCATACTGTGAGTTAGGATCTTTCTCAAGAACTTCAAAATTGTTGTGGTATCACTATGAAGTCCTTCATTCAGAAGTGTGAAGATCCAGGTTCTTTCACCATACCTTGCACCATTGGAGCTATGGAATTCACAAGGGCACTATATGTTTTAGGTGCCAATATCAATCTAATGCCCCTCGTGGTCTGCAAAAATCTTAGATTATGAGCCCCTACGCCAACTAGTATCCAGTTATTGATAGCGGATCGCATGGTGAAGAAGCCTATGGGGATACTATATGATGTGTTGGTAAAAGTGGAGAAGTCCATATTCCTTGCAGACTTTGTGATAAAAAAACTATAAAGTTGACTTCTACATCTCAATCATCTTGGGAAGACCCATCCTAGAAAATGGGCGAGCCCTAGTGGATATGGAAGCTGGTCAACTCAGGTTTAGATTGAATAAGAAAGCAGTTGTCTTCAATATCCATCAGTCCATGAAGCATCCAAATAAGTTGAGGACTAAAGTCTAGGAAATTGGTGAAGTCTGAGTAACCAATTTTCCTAAGTCATATTGCGACAATAAATCAGACGCTACTTGGGAGGCAACCAAAGAGTTCTGATCTAATAGCATTGTTATAAGTTTATTTTCAATTTTGGGATTCATAGGTAGTTTATTATTTTTGGTTTTGATTGTAATTTTGGACATTGGGCTGCTTGCATATAGGGTAACAATGTATTTTATTAAGAGTATGTAGGTACTAGACTAAGTCATCCAGTTTGGCTGATAAGAGCATTAAATTGGGTATCTACGATTGGGTCTACGGGCCGTAAATCACTTTATGACTCGTACCCCACCTCGTAGAGAATTCAAGTAAGCAGGAAATTGTGCACTCCAATACACGAGCCAACTTTACAATTCATAGATCAAACTATGAGTGTTGAATGGAGCTCATGGACCCCAGGTAAGTTTTCTAAAAATTTACTAAGAGTTGGGTCTCTATGCCCACCTATATGAGTCGTAAATCACTTTGCAACTCATAAATAGGTATGTGAAACCTATTCCTGAAAACTGGGGTTCGGCCGTTCTACAAAACCATGATTTATGAGCCATAAAACTCTCTATGGCCTATAAGTAGGGTTTTAAAGAGTCTAGGCTCATTAATTTTCAGACTGACCCGGTCAACATATAAATAGAGGGGTCAAATTATTTCACCCCAATTTTAACCTAAAATTACTAATCAACCCAGGCTAACCCACACCCTAATTTTTTCGACTAATTCCGGCCACCTACACTTTTTTCTGGAAATAATTCTGGCAGCCTAGGGCTATACTCACCTCCTTCATCTTTTTCAATTTAATCTCAATTCTTGGTAAGTTTTCCGTTTAGTAACATCTCTTGATTTTCCTAATTTTGAAAGATTAATTTGGGAATCATATAGGATCAAGAAGTCCCTCTACAACTAGTTCTATGGGTTGTACATTACTCTACGACCCATACACCATCCTATAGACACTTCTAGTGAGCAAAAACATTGTGAACTCCAGTCCACGAGCCAACTTTATAACCCGTAGAAATAACTACGAGTCGTGAATGGGGCTCATGGACCCCAGGTAAGTTTTTTGAGTTTTTCACTGTGTTGGGCTCTGTATGACAAACTCTACAAGTTGTACTTCATTTTACAACTCATAGACTGGTCCGTGAAATCCAATCCACAAAACTAGGGCTTGGATGTTCTACGAAACCATGATTTACGAGTCATGAAACACTCTATGGCCCATAGTCGGGGTTTTATAGAGTCTGGGGCCATCGATTTTTGACTAACCTGGTCAAACTATAAATATTGGGGTCAAAAAATTTTTACCCCATTTTTCCCCTAATTACAAAATCTACCCAACCAAACCCCACCCCAAATATTTCTGACCACCAACACACCACTTTCAGACAAACTTTTCTGGCAGCCTAGGGTTCTCAATGTCTCATTACCTCCTTCAAATCCCATAATCTAATTACACAATTTGGTATGTTTTTGGTACTTTAAACACCATTGATTTACCAACTATTTTATGGTTAGGTTGAGAAATTTTGTCGGGTATCAATTAATTTAGACATAAACACATTTGTGTAAAATTGATATGTTTGATAATTTAACTATGGTTTCCCATCCTTGAGCCTATGTTTAAGACCGGAATTTGGTGTAGTTTCCTTATTGTATGTTTGAATGATGTGTTTGACACCAGTTCAATCACTCACCATTGGAAATAAATCGATTATGTGTATAAAATTCAGTGTATGATGGCATGGGTTCGGGTTTTTGATGTTAGTTCATTCATACGGGGTCGGAAGGGTTGGAAAAGTATGTTTAATAATTTTTGATGGGGTATATTTACAAATTATCATGCAGGAGTGACATGTATTATGTTATGAATCATTCGAGATGTGTGCGTATTACTTCGATGTTGATAGAGTAGGTCGAAAAAGTCGTATGGGGTCCGTGTTGATGGACTTAGAAACTCAAGTGAGTGAGTTTTCTAATCTAGGAAAGTATATTACGACCCATGTAACATTACACTAGTCATGATTGCCCCTATTATAAGATTTCAAAAACCTGATGTTTTTTTAGTACTCGTCTGATAAGACCTTCTACATGTCGTAGAATATTTTACGACTCATAAATGGTCTCATTGATCCTTGCCAGAAATGTATACAAATATTGAAATTATCTGTGATTCAGTCTATGACTCATAGAACCTTCTATGAGTCGTACCTAGTCTTGTAGTTGTCATTCCAAAAAATAAAAAATTGTGAACAATATTTTGACGAGAGCCTTATATGGCTCGTAGTTTCCACTATGACCCATGGAGGTGCTTTCATAGACCCTTCTGCAATTAAATCTGATATTTTGTTGCATTTCGTTTCTTGATCTGTAGGACTAACCATGTTTCATAAATGTCTATATTTAGGGTACTATGACCCTAAAGTCTAAACTTGAGGAACTTAAAGCCTTGTAGAGGAGGCTCAAAGATGAGCCCTTGGGCTAGGAGCAGACCCCCTCACTAAGCTGATCACTAGAGAAGATTAGCGTCTGACCTGACTCGAATGCTAACAGACAACAGACACGGGCTATCGCCAGACTTGGGCAGACCCAGGATCTTATCTTTTGTACTCTCCAGGATGATGTAGGAGACCATGATAATAGCAGCTCCATTAGATGACTCCCTCAATCTCAAGTTAAGCTCCAACAATGAGTCAGAGACAGAATCCTCTGCCCCTCTGCAGACATAACCATCACCCCAAGATAATCTTACTAGTTGATACTGTATCGTAGACATGAGGGATATATAAACCGAGGATATGTAGACCACTGAGCAAGGAAAGCTAACCTACTCTATTTATGAGGAGCCTCAAGTCGTCTCAGGTAGATTAGATAGTGTCCTTAGTCTCCACGACACTATCAGACGATATGGGCTCCAGTTGCTGATCAAATCACTTGGAAGGTACTCCCCAGACATGGTGCAGGAGTTCTACGCATGATATGTAGCGACCATTTAGAGTACCTTTCCCAAGGGGAAGAAGCCCTTCACTTTATCCAGACTGACACAGACTAGAGTGAGGGGCCAACAGATGGATATCTCAGAGACTACCATCTTCCATATGCTATTTGCACCTGCGTTCTCTACCCCAGATCCACAGAAGAGTATGACTACAGAGTGGGGCACACTAGGGATGGAGCCTGATGAGAGATGTAGACCACAGAGCTGGTTTGATTCCTGAGCAAGGTCTAGATCTTGCATGGGTAGCCACTCACCTAGAGCCTATTGTGATGGCTTCTCTCAGTTTCCCCATAAAATTTTTTGTAGGTGGTTTTCAGATCACGTATCCGGCCTATGTTCATAGATAATACTTTAACACTAGAGAGTACAGTTTCATTTTCCAAGATCTTAGCTGGCTATGAGATAAACTGGGCCCGCCTCATCATCGAGAAGATCCACAAGGTGGCCTTGAAGAGGTCCACCTCCGTCCTTTTTCCATTATTGGTATACAAACTTTGTCTAGTATCAGGGCTAGAGAGTCGGCATCAGCTGGACTCACTGATTGAGGTCCAGCATACTTCGGATGCTAGGCTGATTAAGGCTAAGAAGAAGCCAGTAGCACTCCAGTAAACACCTCACCAACCAACTCCCGTGCTAGAGATGTTCATGCAGTGGCACTGCTTAAGTTCCATCGACCATAACCACTGCTGCTGCCACAGAGGATAGGCCCCCACAGATCGAGGCAAATGAGTAGGGGGTACTACTACTTCTGCACCATAGGATACTTCATCACAAACAACACCCATGGGCATGGTTTATGTGTCCGTTGTATCTATTTAGGATATGGCACAAAGATTATCACTTTCTGAGACTCAGTTGACTCAATTGGTTCAGCAGATCAGGCCCTAGGTCTGCCAGACGATTACGAAGTCAGAGGGCCACATGCAGGCATACACAGTAATTTATATTCGGGACTGACTTTCTGCCACGAATAGTCATCTTGATGCTTTTGAGTTGAGGGTCCAACAGAGCCTGAGTAAGGCTAGGTCAACAGATATGATGGCCATACAAATAGAGATCTGACTCCAGGAAAACGTGATAATAGTGTTGGCAGCACCGGTATCATTGCCAGAGACTTCACTCCCGGTGCCAGTGGTGGACTTATTTGCTCCTGAAGAGCTTACATATCCCTACCATGTGATGAGGCCACGTCCAGATGATGATCTAGATGCAATACAATTTCATGTGAGGCTGATAGAGCTGGAGGAGCTTGAGCTTATCTTGAGGCAGTCTAGACAGGAGGAGGAGCTACGACAACTTCGTGCACTCGACCAGGTAAGGGGAGCTGGCCCTACCGATCATGGTGCTACAACTAAAAAGGCCACCACATGGGTTGAGGGTGGACAAATGCAGCCATACCCCGACGCTTAGGCACCTAGGTACGTTTTTTGACCCTGGTGCTTTATTTTGTTCTGATTATGTGCATTGAGGACAATGCACCTTTTTACTTTGGGGTGTGGGTAGTTATGGGCCTCAGTGAAGTCTAAGTAACTTTGGCCTACAACTACTCCAATTTTTGAATCCTAGGGGTTTTCTTTCCTGTGTTCTTTTTCCCCAAAGATATTTATTTTTTGTTAAACCGACATGTTTAGGATGTTTAGGTGCTATTGGTAGTATATAGTACTGATATCTGTGGCATATATGTGTTTTTGTGCTTCTTTGTGAAAAATGATACTAACTAAATTCTTGACTAGTTAGTCTAGAAAGGAACCATACATGTTTAAGTGTGTTGATTGTGCTTGTTTTGAAATGTAAGCATGGAATTGAGATGAAAAGCATGATATGAGAGTTTTTTGTTGATAATGTAATCAGTGCCATGTGAGTGTGAGCTTTAATTGCTGAATTCATATATTGTGTTTCAATTTAGAACTTGCCATGTTACTCTGATTTAGACATTAAGTTAGTTAATTAGGAAAGGATCATAGGCCATTGTTCATAACAGTCCACTTAGCCTAAATAACCATCCATATGTGTAGAATATACCTTGATCCAAATGTTTGAGCCTAACATATACCTCTTCTTTGTAAAAACCTAATTGACCTAGCCTTATTAGTTGTGATATCTTGATTTTAGCCCTGATCCTTCCTTGAACACTGTGCACCTTGACTGAGGCAAAGAGCCTATGTTGAGAGTGGCTACCAAAAGTGGCCCCGGTTCGAAGATTGGATAATGTGCACCTCAACTCAGTCCAAAAGCCTAAGTTGAGGGTGGCTGGTGTAAAGGTAAAACAGAAAATGAGGGGGAAAGTTAGTGATACATGGAAAAGGAGAAATATCTTGTTGTGGGTGCAAGCAAAATGAGTAATTCCTTATTTATGAGCCAAAAAGAAAAATAAAGTCCAAATTCATGGCAAAAAGCTGAAAATGAAAAGAAAGCACCTAGAAAAGCTTGAAATAGGAGAAATAGAGAATGAAATGAAAAGTACCACCATTGGTAGGAAAAAAGTATAGAATAATGCAGTGTCAAGGAGGGCCTCTAGTCATTACAACAACAACAACATACCCAGTATAATCCCACAAGTGGGGTCTGGGAGGGCCTCTAGTCATTATGTTCCTAAAATATCATACCAAAACCCCAGAGCCTACGTTACAGGCCCGAAAAGTCCTAGAGTGATCCTAGTCAAGTGGACAAAGGCTTAGTCATGAGTTTAGGGGCAAACATATGGTATTGGGAATGATACATGTATCTTTTGTGAGAGTGAGTGATTTGCATAGTCCCAAGATTATACATGAAAAAATCATTGAGAGTGACATATGGGACTTCTTTTTGTGAGGGCACTTGCATTGCATTACTAACATTAGACTTACTCAGTGATGGTGACTTGTTGAGAGTACTTCACTTGTCATAGTTGCATTATCATATGCATTCATCTGTATTAGTTTGATGGAGAGCTATTTTATTGTGTTTTGAAAACTGGTGTGGGTATCTAGGCTTAAGTTTGATGAGATGTATGCCATTAGATTGAGGTCTATTTGTTATTGTATTGCCCATATAGATTGAGTCCATTGCTTGAGGACAAGAAAAAATTTTAACCTGAGGGTGTTGATATGCTATCAAAATAGATCACTTTTTATGATTAAAACTTTCAATTTTTTCTATTTTCTATGTGATGTTAGTCGGTTTGATGTGTTATTATGTTTGTTTTGTGGGATTTCAGGGTTAGCATTGATCCTGGGCAAAATATGCAGAAGTTACTAATTTTGAGGATCCACGAGACTCTTTACGGTTCGAAGAGTATTCTATGGGCCGTGAAGGAGGTTTTGTGTGAATTCGAGTGAACGGTGGATTTCTGATGTTTGGTCAACGAATATGCCAACGAGTCATAGATCAAGTCTCATACACTGAGGATCAGTAATTTAAGACTTGAAGAAATTTCATCAGATGAAACCCTCTATGGGCCATAGAAGTTTTTACAGTCTATAGAGGGGTATCATAGAAGCCAAGTCAAGAATTGAAGCAACAAAGTACGAAAGCTCGACTATGGGTTGTAAATCGCTATATGGTCCATAGCGCACCTCGTGAAGCATGTTGACCCAGTTATCCTATTTTGTTTTGGATTTATATTTTAAACATTATAAATAGGGTTTTTGTTAATTTTCTTAGGAGTCGGCAAATTTAGAGTAAGATACAGTAGAGAAAAACATTGGAGAGTTTGAGAAACACTTGTATACTTTAATTTCATCTTCTAATTACAATCTTGTGATTCTCATTGAAGCTTGGGTTTTTGTGCTTAATTCAATTGTATAAGTGCCCTGCTATGTTATTCAAATTCATAAGTTTTGCATCTACCCAAGCTATGAATACCTAACTCCACAAATAGGGTTGTTGGAACCATGAAGAACTAATAAGGTCAAATCAAATAATTTATAATTCTTAGAAAGTGTGCATGCATGTATTAATTAATTCTCTTCTTTTTTCACGTTTTCTAGTGGTGGCAAACTTTCGAACCCACTTAGTGTTACCAAATGCACCAAGGTAGTAATGATCGATGTTTCACATCTAATCGATTGAGCTGGGCCAAATGGTGTTTTACTAGGATAATAGGTAAGGGTTAGTAATGTCACATTACAGGGATGGACCAAGTGACGTAGTAAAATTCGCCTCTCACCTGGGCAAAAGAATTTGGTGAATGTAACTTACCATTCTGCATGTTACACACTAAAAAAGAATTTGGTTATCCGATGATACCGAGTTAGGGAATCATGGGGAACACCAATACCCTAGTTTCTCTCCATATTGGTTTAAATACTTGTTTCAGTTTAGTATTACTTTCATTAGTATTATCAAACCTCCCTACTTGGGGAGTAAGTTGGTTAATCACCCAAATTGTAACATTGAATTCTTTTACTTCTACCATATTCCCTTGGGTTTGACCTTAACCTTGGTTAGATTCTATATCTTGACAATGATCGCTTTATCCCAAAAAAGGAGGTGTAGTTGCGCAATATTAGCAACCAACCTCTTTTACATCAGCAATGATGGCCTGAGTCTTGTTTTTTCTTGATATCAACAACCACAAAAGATTCATCCCTATTCTGAACTTGAGCGAAACAGTAACTAGATTCACTCAACCTAATTGACCAATCATGTTAAACGATGCACATCCTTCACCAACTCCCTTGTAACCACATCTATAAGATCAACTGCAATATCTTCCTTGTCTGGATTACATTACCAGCCCAAAGTAACTCCCGTTATTAGGTAGGGAGGGATGGAGAGCGTATATCTTACGACATGCCCCAGGGCACAATATGAATCATTAAAAAGTGAAACATTTCCTTAAATGCCTGGTAGCCTCATACCCATAGATGGGGCGTGCTTCACACCCATGAATACGACTCTACTTGATGTGCCATGTTGGACTCTGAGGATCATTTATAAACCTTGTGCTCTGGTACCATCTCTGTCATAACCCAGACCTAGCATCTACGAGTGACATGGCGAATGAGAACCCAAGAGTTCCCAAATAAGCCTTAAAGTATCCATATTCACATCAACAGTTCAGAAGCGTATTAAAGACAGTAAACACATAGTTCTAAGTAATGAGAAAATAGGACTTACGCTACGGGGATGTCATACGAAAAGGGATTAGCATCGATTCACATAACACATAGCGTATAAAGACTAGGGGGTGGGTAAATATGACTCACCCTATGGTTGAAAAATGGGACTTAGGATGTTCCACATAATAGCATAAATCCATATCATAATATTCATAATCACTCCATAATAACCATATCCAATAGGTAGCCATAATCATAATCTCAAAAAATAACACATAGCATATATTTGTATAAAAGTCTAGCAGATATCTGACAATGCCTCTTGTTATAAGATAGGACAGGGGCGAAGACATGACATAGGCTCACTCTCAGAGCAAATAGAAAAATGAAAGAAACATAAGGTAGATATATCATGGTTTGTCCTTGAAGATAGGACTCACCATAACACTTTCTCAAATATAATCTATTATTCAATCGATGGATAAAGGTAGTCTCCAGTATCTACATGGTTAGATCATGTAGACAAAGATTATGCATTAGTACATTTAAATGTACTAAGTATGCGGACATGCAATACATATAACTTATCAAACCTGCATTCAATGTTAGATGACAAGGGGACATAATATAAAAAGAGAGATATAGCAAGGAAAGACAATACAACAATATGCCATGAAATTCATGATACATGAAATGTCATAATACACATATATTGAGGGGATGTGACCATAACCGACATCTCAAACTCATGCGAGCTGTTACATAAATTTGTCTGATGTAGACCTCCCTTCGATAAGATAAAATTACTTTCCATGAGTAATCTACATCACACCTTATGACTCTATCTTTTCAGTGTGATGGACACCTTCCTTACAACCCTATCTTTTTTAGAAGGATTTTGATAAAATTATAATTATGACGAGAATGTAATCTCATAAATGCCTATGATGTGTAACCATTCCTTACAACCCAATATTTTTGGTAATGGCTACCATATACCTATGCTGGCATAAAATTCAAGGAAAAGGAGAGGAACCTTGGGAATAGCCTTGAGGCCCCTAATAAATTCGGTCCTAAGTTAACATCTCACAAGATTACTTATACGTATACATGCTTCCAAAAGAGGCACAAGTCATTTCAAATCATTTTAATGCATACTTGGGCTTAAAAATCAAACATTTATCATAATCACTCATACTTTTGCTAAAAAGCCAAATCATAATTCGAATCATACCTTTCATGCATATGAATAGCTCGTACACATATATCGAGATAGTGTTAACACCCAAACTACTAAAAGGCCCATATCATAGGCATTTATGAGATTACATTCTCTTCATAATCATAATTTTATCAAAATCATATACATAGACATAATTAGGCTTAATTCACTTTATAATCATCATAAAATTCAATGCTCATGAATGCATATTCCATGAATGATGTGAGAATAACTTGGACAATATAGATTCAAACTTAAATCAACAATATAATATGAAATTCAAGTAAATCCATCAATAAATCTACATTTAAATCATAATTTAAATTACTCATGCTTAAATCAAACTTTAAAGGGACAATGCATATTCAACTCTCCATAATAATCACGTAATTCAACATTTTAGTGCTTGAATAACTTTAAAATCAACAATAAGACATAGCCCGTATCATAATTTAATTTCATAAACAATAATCTTACAACTCCATAATTAAAGTAAGCTAAATTTCATAAAATCAAGTGTGAAAGAGTTTGGGTCTTCATGGTTGAAAGGGACCATAAATCAATCCCACACACCTTAACTAACTAAGAAGAAATAGGAAAAAATTTGATGGAGGATGGAGCCTTCCTTGATTCCCAAGCTAATCATTCACTAGATTCTTTGAGAGGAGTTCTTAAGAGAGTTGAATATACTTCTAAGTTTGAGAATGAATTTGAATGAGGGAGGAAGAATATAGGTCATTTGAATTTCTTAGAATAGGACAAGAAGTCACCAGAGTCCCTTAGGAGCAGCCATAATTACAAAAAAAATATTAATAAAAGATATAAGAATTGTTTCTAGGGGCCTCGTGGAAATGTCTCATTGTCTGTACAAGGTCACACGAAATGTGACCCCTCCGTGAAGGCTCACATAGCAAAAATAAAGAAAATACTACATGGATGGGCTTTACGAGAATGGGCATAACATCTTGATCCGAACTCAGAATTATGTGAAGAAATTAGATGTGTTGGAAAACCAATACAAAGAGCTTCATTTTGGTAGGTTGTATGCCCCCAAGATCTTTTGTTTCTAAGATGCTCATTTAAAGTTGACCCTTCTATCGATTCTTGTGAAAACTTTAGCTAATGGAATTCCTTTGAACTTGGCTTGATGAAGAAGATCCATAATGACCCCAACCAACAAAAATATTCTTGGATTGAAGGATGGAAGGTGAATTTAGCTTGAGCTTTAAGGTTCCATATGAATCCTCTAATTAGAGCTCGAAAAGAGGATTTAGAAAGCGTTTGAATGAGTGAATGAGAAGCTAAGTGTTTAGAATAAGAATGAATAGTAATAAAGGATTAAAAATCAATTTAGGGGATCCGTATAGGGGTCACACAATACCATACAAAGACAGACACATCGTATCCCCTTTCGCGATCCAATATATAGAAAAATCTCCGCTGACGAAGTTCCGAGATGATGATGTGCTGTGAAAATACAACACTTTTGATGCTTAAAACTTGGAATTTTGTGTGTTCGCAATGTGATGTTGGTTCATTTTATGTGTTTTTGTGCTTATATTTACAGGATTAGAGGTTGGCCATGACTTTTGGGGAAAATTGCAGAAGTTGCTGGTTTTTGCTATTATATGAGACCCTCTACGGGTCGTATATCATTCTACGGTCCCTAGGGAGGTTTTGTGAAGATTTCCAGTGAGGGGCTACTTTTAGAAGTTTATTCTACAAATATGAAGATGATTCATAGAGGAGTTTATGAGTCGTAGAAGAGGATTCATTCCCTAAGGATCAGAGACTTGGACTTGCAAGAATGTCATCAGATAAAACCTCCTTTATGGGTCATAAACCACTTTACAAGTCATAGAAGAGTAGTATAGGGTTGAAGTTTAAAATTCTAGCAGCTAATTATGAGACCCTACTTATGGGACGTAGAAGTCAATACGGGTCATAAGGTACCATTCATATGGCGTACCCACCAGTTCTCATATTTTGATTAGGACTTGAATTTTAACTATTATAAATCAATTTTTAGGCTATTTTTTAGTGGTTTTTTTGGCCTAGTAATCAAAGAACTCAATATTTTGGGAGAGAAAATTGTAAGATCATATTAGAGAGTCTTTGAAAGCACTTGAAATGACCCAAAAAGTACCTTAAAATGTGCCTCAGAATACACATAAGTTTAAATTCCAGATGTCACAAAATCTATGCGCGATATCAAAAATTCGACTTCATATTCTAGTTTAGAGGGTAAAAATTAGGGGGAGCAGGGTCTAACCCAGATTTTAGAGTAATTGAGTCACAATTTCAAATTTCCAAAATTTCAATTTCCTAAATCAGTCAGCGATGGTGCCGTGACACGCCAGCTACCGGGGACATGTGTAAACTTGGTCTTGATAGCAGGTCCACGTGTAAATTCTGCCTAGTTATTTTTCTTGCGGTCTAAGACTTTTGAGTCTTGGGATTAAGTGTTCCCAAATGTGTTTTTATGTATACTTAGCCATATTTCACCCTCATATCATCCTAAACATTCCCCAATACTCACTCAAAAATTTACTCTTATATTTCTCTAAAAATTCAAGTCTCAAAACCTTATTCGGATCTCAAGATTCTCCTTTAAGCTTCAAGTACCCATCTCCAATCTTCTTCAAGGTTTTTCAAAAAGCTAAGGTATGTGAATTTCTTTCCTAGGTTCCTTTCACCCATGATATCCAATCCCCCTTATACTCAAATTGCATTATTTAAAGTTAATTTACAAATGAGTTTTGCGTATTATGAAATTCACTGCACACTATGATAAAGCTATGTGAAATTCTGACTGTTTTGCTACGTTTTGAGCTATAAATCTTGGATCTATTGTATGACTTGAATAGGGGTTTTGATGTATACTACTTGAGGTTGTTGCAAGGGTTTTATTAATGGTTTTACGTGGGATTTACTAGCATGACTTAACTCTTGAATTGCATGGTTTGACACTAGCACTGCACACTATCTAAGTGTATGTTAAAATATCTGGCTATGTTTTCTTGAGGAATTGAAGCTCCAACGCATGTCTTATGAATTGAATGATGTTATTATGATTATATGATGATGAAACAATGATGAAATAATTGTATGTGTGTGACGACCAAGTGATGATGAAATGGAATGTACATATGTGAGTGTTTAATCAGCAAGTGGATTGTTGGGCATTCATGTTGTTATGTTCTTCGAAACTGTTGATGAGTTATGGGTTTCTTATAATATGTTCTATGTTCTTGTGTATTGTGAAGCCTACTAGAAGGCGTTGTGAATTATGCTATGTGTTTTACCTTCTAGTGCAAGGCTAATTCCTACATGTAGGGGTTATGGACTATGTTGTACACTTTACCCTTATATATGAAGTTATGCTATTCACTTACTTATGTCTACATATAGTGGTTATGAATTATGTGATACTCCTTACAATTGTGTATGATTTGGGTTATGCTATGTGCTCATTTGAAGTTATGCCATGCATTCATATTCACATGTAGGGGTTATGAACTATGTTGTACTCCTTACCCTCATGTATGATTTGAGGTTATGAAATTCACTCATATGAAGGGATTATGAACAATGTAGAATGTCTTACCCTCATATGCACAGATGTATGGGTTATGACTTATGCTACCTTTTACCCTCGTGTGCTATTCATTAACTCATGTACCACCTATTGCCTACTAGAAGGGGTTATGACTCATGCTAAATCCCTCACTCTCTAGTATAAGGTATTTGGATGATCTAATTATGTTATCTTATTAGGTTAGATAAGATATATAAGAATGATTATTTTCAAGTATGTTTTACAGAAAGCATTGTTCACGCATGTCCATGTGTCTAATATACTATCTCTTATTATGATTATACATTTTGATTATATTGTCTATCTCTTGTTGCATTGCATCCTACATACTTTGTACATTCAAACGTACTAATTTGTATTCTATGCCTACATGATATTACCATGTAGGAACCAGAGTCCCACTTGAGCACCTCCACCCATGTGGCTAGGACAGTTTCACTCAAGCTTGTTGGTGAGTCCTCCATTTCGGGGATATTGTTCTATGTTTCTTATGCTATGTATTGATACTTTCTTCCTTATTGTTATTTTAACTACGAGGGGTGAGCCCGGTTACTTTGTCTTGGGCCTCGCTAAGTATATATGTTTAGAGGTGTTGTTGGACAAGTTGTGTATTATGCTTGAGCTTTGACTTATCTATTATGATATTTAAGTATTACTCTCTCTTTTCTCTGGCCCTTACTACCAGTTTTCCTTGTTTATGTTTCTTAAGTTGTTTATCTTGCTTCTGCGACCAAGGATAAGGGTATAATATGCTAAGAGACTTGATTGGAGTTCCTTCGGCTTCCCATTTTCCGATCACATCTAGGCCCTAGGCTTGTGTCGAGACAAATGTGGTATCAGAGCACTAAGTTGTTAGATCCTTGGAGTCCAACACACCACGTTGATTAGAGTCTTTTTCATGGTCGTGTTGTGCACCACAATTATGAGTAGGAGGCTATGAGACGTTTTAGGAAATGTTTCCCTTCTTCATGTTCTAAGTCTTTCTATGGAGTTGAAGTATGTTTTCCCCTAACAATTATTCTTTGCCATGCTGGTTGATCATGCCTACCCCATGTAGAGGAAGAGCTCGCGCTTCCGAAAGACAATCGGCTATTGGAGAGCTTCAGGAGGCTCTCACTTTACTCGCTCAAGTTGTAGCCAATCAAGTCAACCAAGGGGCCCAAGCCCCTCATGTCCCTACACTGGCTTCTCGTGTGAGAGATGTCATGAGGATTAACCCGCTGGAGTACTTCGGGTCATAGATGGGTGGGAATCCAGAAAAGTTTGTTGAGGAGATTTATAAGGTATTGGCCATCATAGTTATTAGATAGGAAGATAAGGTGGAGTTGGTGGCCTACCAACTCAAGGCGTAGCATATACCTGGTACAACCAATAGAGGGAGGAGAAGGGAATCAAAAATATGGTTCTTTGGGAGGAGTTCAAGGCAACTTTCCTTAGTCGGTTCTTCCCTCTTGAGCTTAGGGAAGCCAAATTATAGAAATTATGAATTTAGACAAGGGTCAATGAGTGTGCGGGAGCATTCCCTCAAGTTCAACCAACTCTCTAAGTATGATCCTCACTTGGTTGCCAACCTAAGGGCTAGAATGAGCAAGTTCGTGATAGGAGTGTCTAACATGGTAAGTGAAGAATAACGGTCCACTATATTGATTAGTGATATAGACTTGTCCCGTTTGATGACCTACACCAAAAAAATAGAGGTAGAGAAGATTCGAAATAAAAAGAGTGGGGAGTCAAAAAGGGCTTGGTTTGAGGAAGGCCTATTCTAAGGAGGCGATAGTGGAATGAGTTTTCCAAAATGCCAAAAATGTGAAAGGTATTGTCATGGAAAATGCTTAAAGAATTCAAGAGCATGTTACTGGTGTGGGAAAGCAGGTCACAAGCTTACTGATTGCCCATATATCTGGAATAAGGGCAAGGAGAGCCGTCCTCAAGGCTAAGGTGAGTTTCTTTGACTTTGATGTGTATGCATGGGAAGGTTCGGGTGTCCCTATTTCCTTCATTTTCCTCTTGTTGCTTGTGGGTTTCATGTGTGTTCCACATGGTTATGTGAGCTTTGGAGTCTACACCTTTGTTGAGTCTTGTAACGCCCCACACCTTACAGTCCTAGTACAATGCAAATGAAACATGATATGGTTTGGTAAAATTAGCGCCCATTTTTAAAAGTGCTCGAATCTTATGTTACAGGGGGATGTGTGCGTTTAATGCTGAGGAGGGTCGAGTGTATACATGTTTTTGTGTCGAATTGAGGAGATCACAACCTTTAATGAAGTAAGAGAATTGAGGTGCTTGTAGGACTTAGTAAGCTAGCAGGTGAGTCACCTACTTGCTAGCTTAAATTTGCTAGCTAAATGGAGATGAGGCTCGATATCGAATTTGTCCAAGTCCGATTATGAATAAGGTCTGTGTTAAGGGTGTGACTTTAGCCTATGTTTTATCATCATAAATGGACTATATTTTCAACCCAAGAAGTATAATAAAAGGGCCCAAGTGCACCACAATCCACTTGGATAATTGGTCCCAAACTAAGTGAAGAGAAAGTTGGAAAATGTGCAGCCCACGCCCATCAACTTGGAGACCCATTTAGGCCCAAGTGTAAGGGCCAAGCTGCTGGATAACCATCTTGATAATGTGTGCTATTAAGTGGTCAAAATGTCAAAATAAAGGTGGCCAAATTAGTCCTTTAAAAGGGGTTATAAGCAGCAACATTTATTCACTCTTAGACTTGGAAAAATTTCAGCTTTCACAATTTTCTCTCGACACTCTCTTAACCTAGCAAGCAGCCACAAGGGAACTTCCAGGGTTCTTGGAGAAGCTCTACACCTTGAAGGTAGTGGTAAGTAAGTTTATACATGTGTTTAGTATGGTTTTCTTATGAAAAATAACAAGTATATTCTAGTTTGTTGTACTGGAAATTTGGGACAGCATGTTTTCAGAAAATTGTTGCACACTTGCCTTTTATTTTAGTGACTTCTCTATAGTTTGTGGGCTATTTTATGAAGAGAAATCAATGTTATTAATATAGTTTGAGGTATAAATATTACCCTAAGTTTGCTGCCCCGATTTTGGTTTCATTTAACAAATGCATTTTATTATGTTGTCTTAAGTGTAATGTTGATTGGAGCTTGTGGACTGTTGGATGGAAGGTTGTTGGCTCACGTCCTTCATGACTTCTTAGGTGCTATTCTAATACTATTTTAGTACTGTTTGCATATGTAAATGTTGTTGGAACAGATTGGTTAGAGTTAGAACAGGTTTGGAATTGTCGACGTCGAAATATAGCGAAGGGTGGTAACGTTATGCTGTCCATTTGTAGATTGTGTAGAATTGTTATGTGTTGTTCTTTCTGGGCTGTTGTATGACTTTTCAGGCACTAAAACAGGCTGCACATGATATGTACATGTGAATGTGTGTTAGAAAATACGATAATAAGTGAAAAGATTGAAGGAATGCGTTTGTGTCGCTAATTATAGGCTTGCTGCCCGGGTGTTAGTTTTTGTGATATTGTGCTGCCAAGAAGTGTTTATTTGCTAGTAATACTAGTCTTATCACCTAGCATTTTGTAGATAAATATTTGGAGGACGACAGGGTTAACCCAAGGTAGTAACGAGGCCATACAATAAGGTACGTAAGGCTACTTGATTTTGTATTACTTGGCATGAAATCTAAATGCTCCATTGGCACATAAAGGCACTTGCCAACGCTGACACAACTATTAACTGTGTCTACACTCTTGCATATGTTCATATGCTCCCATACACAGTCTCCTTCAAATTTGCATACATACATGGATATCAAGTTACATGGATTCTGTTGCTAGATGAAGTTCACGAGTTGTTCCATTTCATACACACTTCTTTATTTGTGTAACATACTCTTTTCATTATCATATTGTCTTGTATGATTATCTACATGTCACATGCTAGATATACAGTCCTACAACTCCAATATTGTGACCACCAAAAGAATCATCTCAAAGGTAACTGAAAGATAAAGTATATTGTTTATTGATGGGCGGTAGCCCGAGGGGTGGTAGAATCACCTAGCCAGGGAAGATCCTATCACGGGTGGCAGCCCAAGGTATTAAGGAAGAACCTAGCTAGGGACGATCCCAATACATTTTACCACTGATCAGTTGGTCATTTGTATTACAGTTGTGCTACAAATTATACAGTAAAAGTAAAGTAATATAAAGAACATGAAGCACATGATTCCAAAGTATAACCAAAGGTGGTCTGTAAGCTTGAACCAGTGCATGGACTCATTTGAGTTTTTACTTCACATATAGTATATTTTGCCTTACATATTCGATATTATTATCTCGTACTAACGTCCCTTACTGGGGACCTGCATTTCATGCTGCAGGTACAAGTTCTAGCAGATCTCCCCAGTAGGAGTACAGGCTATCCAGCTGCTGATACCAAGCTCCAGGTTGCTTCGGAACTTTGCATGTCTAGAGCTTATATGTTTGTATTGTACAGTTAGCTGAGGCAGAGCCTGTCCCAACCCTCATCAGTCACTTCTCCTTATCCAGAGGCTTTGTAGACTATGTAAACTAAAGTGTGGTCCTATCTCGTACTTTAAACACTGTAGCCCTAACGTCCTAGCCATATGCATTTCGTTTTGGCTTGTTATCACTATTTAATCTCTTAAATGCATGTTAAATGTAAAAATCCCTTATAATATATATAGGAAGCGCATAGATACAGGTTGGTTCTCCCGAGCCTTATCGGCAACAGGTGCAAGTCCACCCTAATGGGACTTTGGGGCATGACAGAAGTGGTACCAGAGCAGGTTATCCTAGGGAGTATACAAAGCTGTGTCTATGTAGAGTCTTGTTTATCGATATATTGTGCACCATATTTACAAGCAGGATGCTACGTGGCATTTAGGAGTTATTAGTTTCTTTCCATTCTTTAGATCGTGCCATAATGTTAAGTGTAATAGGTGCATTATGTCTAATTCCTAAATTGTTTTGTACAACAAGTATACCAGAAACAAGGTAGAACAAAGGTAAAGGGAAGGGAGTATAAGTGGTGGTTGGTATACCCAGCAAGGTGAGACAACGAGATAAGGTTCGAGAGGAGTCTTTATCACAGACATCTCCAACTCCTCCAGTTCCTAATGAACCAGAAGTAGTAAAATTCCCCCAGAACCACCTACTGATTCTACCATGCAGGATCTGAGAAATGCAGTCCAACTATTGACTCATATAGTTGTTGGCCAAGGTCAAAGGCAGGAAAGTCCCGTTGTGGGTACCGGTAGTACGAATAGGACAACTAGTACAAGGATACATGATTTTCTTTATTTGGACCCTCCATCCTTCACTGGGTCAGATCCTAATGAAGATCCCCAAGACTTTATTGATCAGATTTAGCGTACTTTAGATGTTATGCACGAGAGTGGTACAAAAGTTGTCGAGTTAGCGACATATAGGCTGAAGGGTGTGGCTATATTGTGGTATGAAGCTTTGAAGCAATCTAAGGGTATTAATGCACCTTCAACTACCTGGAAAGAGTTCAGAGAGGCACTTCTTGACCATTACTTTCCATTAGAGATCCAAGATGCCCGTGATGATCAGTTCCTGAATCTCCACTAAACGAATATGACTGTGAGCGAGTATAGCCTTCAATTTAATACCCTGGAAAGGTATGCTCCTAATGTAGTTTCTACCATGGCACATAGAGTTCATCGATATGTAGATAGGTTGGATACATATCTGGTCGTAGACTGCACCATTGCTTCCTTGAACAAAGATATGGACATAGCGAGGATGCAGGCTTTTGAACAGAAATTGGAGGATCAGAGGCAGAGAAGAAGGACACAAGAGTTGGAAAGAGGGTAGGCCAAGAGGGCCAGGTCTACAGGGCAGTATAAACTGTCC
This sequence comes from Solanum clarkiae, assembly GCA_011800125.2. Taxonomy (NCBI): domain Eukaryota; kingdom Viridiplantae; phylum Streptophyta; class Magnoliopsida; order Solanales; family Solanaceae; genus Solanum; species Solanum clarkiae. The sequence goes on from JAABOM020061731.1 coordinate 44,257, forward strand.
AAAGGTGATCTTAGGCCTCAATTTTCTAATAGACCACCTAGGCCATTATCCTCCTACTCTGCAGCCAGTGCTCCACTACAACTTCAAGGGTCTAGAAGTAACTAGTTTGGTTAATGAAGTGAGGGAAAAGGTATACGAACAACAGGATATTCAGCAGGCCAACCAATGACTCCTAGGCAACCTTGTAAATAGTGTGGAAGGAGTCATCCAGGTATGTGTTGTGTTGGTACAGATATTTGTTATTGGTGTGGTGCGCCAGGGCACATGATAAGAGATTGCCCGAGGAGACGTATTGGTGGTATAGCACAACCTACTGGGTCAGCTATTGCATCATCGTTATCGGTTCCTCCAGCAAGTAGGGGTCAACAAGCACCTATAGGTCGTGGTAGAGGTGTGAGAGGGGCAGCTAGCTCTAGCGGAGTCCCAAATCGCCCTTATGCACTGGGGAGTCGGCAGAATTTGGAAGCTTCACCTGATGTGGTCACAGGTACATTGACCATCTTTTCACCTAATGTATATGCATTAGTTGACCCAGGTTCTATACTATCATACATTACTCCACTAGTTGCTGGGAAGCATAAGAGAACACCCAAATTATTGAATAAATCATTTAAAGTGTCTACACTAACCGGTGAATCTATTATGGCTAGAAGGGTTTATTATGACTGTGTAGTAATTGTTTGTAACCGTGACACATTGGCTGACCTGATTGAGCTAGAAGTGATGGAATTTGATGTTATAATGGGTATGGATTGGTTAGCTTCTTGTTATGCCACCGTGGATTGCCGAACTAAGAGAGTG
>JAABOM020061732.1:0-10788 GCA_011800125.2 Solanum clarkiae
ATAGATGAGGAGAAGGGAGGAGGGAGTTCCTACTTTCGATGTGGGACAAATACAATCAAATTGTATAATGCTAACAGCAATAACAACAAAAATTCAAATCTAAAAATGTGGGCCCATTTTTTGTCTTCAGAAAGGTTATAAGAGAACTAGTTCTATATTTTTTAAAAAGTGACATTCAAGTACATCAAAATTTAACAACTTGTTTGATATCTAATATGATTGGTTGTAACAACTTGTTGTCGTTGTTATGGGTGGGTTACTGCAAAAGGAAATTAGTTGTCGTTGTTATGGATGGGTTATTGCAAAAGGAAATTAGGCCAAATTTTTTTCGAGAAGTTGAAAATTTGAATCTAGACCAGACTTGAACAAAATATGGGTCATATAAGATGTTAGCAATTCGGTAATGAATTGAGGGAAAATTTATAAGTTTGATCTTTTGAGTTGATAGGAATACAATAATGAGTTTGTACAGCTTACAAAACTAAATTTGGGCAAGTAGATTTTTTGAAATTGATCCTAACGCAAAGGGCCAAAGGGAGATTATTGAACTTCATGATTTGACGATTTATTGTAAAAAAAGGGGTTCGTGATGCGAGTTACAAAATTTTTGTCTCTATTCGACCCGCCACAACAAGATGGATCCTGCTGTGGCACGATAAGTGGTTGTCATGGTGGGACAGTCGCGAATTGTAAGTTTAAAAAGTCCCAAATCCGTTATTATATCTCCCACTTTGTCCTTGAGAGACCCAAAGTGACCTATGACTTATTTTCTTCAGTTCTCCACCTGTTTCATTGATGAAGGTAAGTTAGTCGTTCTTTTAACTTGTAAATTGATTCCTCGAAATTAGAATCTACGAGAATTCTTGTAGAAAAACATTTATATCTGCAATTAATAATGGAAAAAAGTCCTAATTGGGGGGAGATGATCATAAAAGTGTTGGTGTAATATATCACAAATATAATAAATTGCAGTTGAAAATAAAATGACAAAATGAATTTAAAAAAATACTTAGGATGAGACCCAAATATTTTGCTCTCTTTAAGGAGATTTAATAAGCACATTGCAACATAATCTATACTGATCCAACAGTAATACTCTTGACTTGTCTTCTTCAAGATACAACAAACCAACAACTTTGTACGACTCAAACAACTCCAAATAAATTGAAGAGTCCAAAGCTCCTCACAAAAATACCTTATTTCAACATATTAAATACTCTCTTTTCTATAGTGAATATAGCTGAATATTCAGAATATTTTCTTTGTCTCAACTCTCTCTTTGACTATTGCACAATACAATACTCTTCACACTTAACATATTTCATTTCTTTCTTGCATAAGTTTCACAAAGGAAGAAATATTGTAAAGAAGTCTTCCTTATAATCAATGGGTACATTGAGAGGAAGTAATGTGGGTAAATAAATATGATAGTTGTTACATAAGTTATAAAACACTAATGATCATATGCATTACAAGACAATAATGATCATAAGAATTACAAAAATTAATGGTCATATAAGTTACAATAACTACTAACCATTTGTAGCACAATTTGTACTCATTTACATATGCACATTATGATTTATTTTAATAATAAAATGCATATACACTAATATTTTCCCATTCATTTTAATAGTAAAATAAGAAAGTTCACCAATTTAGTTGAAGGTAGATTACTATGCATAATAAAGGTGTGCTTTTCATTGAACTTTCACTTAGTAAAATATAACCTTTACTCCAGAGTCAGTAATGATTTTAGACTTTGAACTATTATTGTTCAAACAAAATAAACTAACATACAACAATAAAGGTATTGACACAGATATTTTTAGTCAGCATATTATGACTTTGTGTTACCGATCTTCATGAGTGTTTCTGAGAAGAAGCCCATTCTCATAGAAAGCGGCCTATTTTTGCACTCACATAGGTAAAATCTGTCAGGGGTGCTCCTATAATTTGACATCTCACTCATACGAGATACAAACTTTTATTAAAAATTCATAAACTTAATCTCCACAAAATATTATAGGATAAAATATATTCACATCATAAGGATTGAATAAAAATTAATTTTAATGCATTTCACAATAAGTCATCATACAATTTATTTTTCCCATTGAACCTGATTATAGAATCTCTAATTCCAAGGTTGGGTTTCCTCATGTATGACTCATAATTTTATGAGCTTCAGTTTCATCCCCCTTAATGTGTTTCATATTATTTTTTTTACTAAGACCTTATTATATGAATCTACAAGAATATTTAACACAATTAACAAATGATATACCACTAATTAATATGATCTCACAGTATTGTATTTTCTTCGCACAAGTCTAAATTTATTGTTATAAAAATAATTTTGTACTCTATCAATAATATTGGTACCAGCACAATTAATCAAAATTAAAATTAATTTCTCAAAATGAAATGTTTGATATAATAAAATCAAATCATTTTTTACTAGTAGAAGCTAAAATATTTTTTCTTCAACCTCAATGGTAGAGTTAGTAAATAATAATTTACTTTTCACATTTTTAACAAATTACACCAAAGTTTTTCTCATCTTGTTTGCTTGTACTTGCAAAATAGTTTTACTTTTCTCTGCTTGAATTAACCAAGTAGAAATATACTTTACTCGTACATCTCTTCTCTTTCATCTGTTGAAGAGAGCGATGTTGAAGCGGAATGGTGTTGAGAGTTCCTAATCTTGATATCTGCACTTTTTCAAACTGTAACAAAAATATGAATTTCCTTAAAATTATTGGTGTAATATATACCACAAGTACAATAAATTATAGTTGAAAATAAAATAGAAAAATTAATAAAAAAGATAGCCAAACTGAGGCGTGAATATCTCGATTGCCTTAAGCAGATTCAAGCCCACTGAGGTATAATATACACTACTCTTCGCGTATTCCATCTAGTATATAATAGCCCAACAACATTGTATGTCTCAAATAACTCTGGATTAGTTGAAGAATCTAAAACTCCATATAAAAATACCTTCTTTCAATATATGAATACTCTCTTCTACATGTAAATATAATTGAACACTTGAGATCATAAGTTCAAGTGTGACACCCCGCGAATTACCAAAATGATCCTACAATGGAATCGTGCACATAACGTATCTACCCAAGCTTGGATGAAAAATCTGAGAATGGATTTGCGATCAACATGAAAAATTAGGTGAGAAAGTGGTCTCAACCAGATTTTAGAGCAATCGAGTCAGAAAATAATTTTTGCTAATTAAATCGAAGACTATGTTGATGCGCGCCCCATATGCGACGTGCCAGGGATGCGCACTTACACTTATGTGTTTTTATAAATTTTCGACGAAAGGAGTAAAACTCGTTCGGAGGAAATTTTGGAAAAAATACACTGGTCCGTGCCTCTAGCGCGTCTCGCGGACCATTGTAAATTTAATGACATTTTTTCTTTTAATTTCAGGAAGGGTATTTTGGACATCCCAACATACCCCAAGTCTAATAAATGAGTATTAATGTCATTTTTCTCAAAATTAAGGGTTTCAAAGTCTAATTTTCTTAGCATTCAAGGTGAGGGTTCTGAGAGGAGAAGAGAAGAGGAATCTAAAGTTTTGAGCTAGAGTTGAACTTCCCTGTGGAGAGTGGTGCTAATCTTCATCCCAGGTATATAATGCTACCTAAAGCGTTGGATTATGTTCATCCACGCATCCCTTTGCTTACTTGAAATAATGAGTATGAATCACATTTTTTAAATTTCCAGCGTTCTTGAGTCATAAATTCGTGAACAAGATAGAGTTTCTTGAATACGTTTGAGTTAATTTATAAGTTGCTCTATTGTTACCTTGAATTATGAATTAATTTCGCCTGCTTGGTACTCTAACCCTAAACCTTGTATTTTCCTTTCTTACAAATTAAATTGAAATTATAAACCCAACCTTCTAATCTGAATACTGTAAACATGAGGACTATGTTTTTCTTGCTTCATATATGCATATAATGAGAATCTTTAATGTATTATCTGCTGAGTATGAATAATATGATGTTACTTGACCGTAATTCGTAAGAGTCATGCATAATATGAATTGAGTCTTGAATTGCAACGTTTGAGTTCCCATTTTGAGCTATACAGTTGATTGAGAGAGTTGTTGTTGAGTTGATTGAGATAAGTTTGAGTTGATGAGCAAATTTTAGTTTTGGAAGGAGTATTGAGCACTGAGTTAGGTGGGAAGATGTCATGACCCAAGCCTAGGGCCTAGACGTGACACGACACATGGGGAACTTGAAGGGATCCAAGCAAGCCTTTTAGCATATCATTACACATCCTTAGTCGTGAAAGCAATAAAACAAGTATCAAGAGATAATAAATTGGGACAACCGAGGATAAGGGAACACTTTCATATCATAGACATCAAGAACAAGAGAGTCAAGGCTCATAGCATAGATACATAACATGTCCAACAACACATCTACTACATAGCTAAGAGTGGGGGCCAGGACAAACAACTGGGCTTGCTCTCATAGTCAATACATAAGCAAATGAAAGATAGTCTTAGTATATAGCAAGAGATCATAAGCAACGTCCTCAGAATGGAGGACTCACCAACAAGCTTGAGAGACAATTATACTAGCCACGTGAAGGAGGAGGATGATCAAGCGGTGCGCCGGTTCCTACATGGTGATATCATGTAGGCATAGACTATTCATCAGTGCATTTGAATGTACTAAGTATGCAGGATGCAATGCAATAATAGATAGGAATCATTGGCAAAATGCATAATAATATTCAATAGATAACATAATAATAAGATGACATGTATGGATGTTGCTTAGAGTAAATCATGCTTGTGTTGTAAGAAGTGACCATCGTTAGTGCAAATCCAAGGCCTACCACCTTCTTGGAGAGGCGCATGAGGTATAAACCCCTTCATGAGGTTGATGGAGTATAAACTTTCTAATAAGGTTGATGGAGTACAAATCCTCCAACAAGGTTGATGGGTTTAGACCCCCAAAAAGGTTGATGGGTATAAACCCCCAACAAGGTTGCATGGGCCTACCACCTCCCGAGTGAGACGATCGAGGTATAAAGCCCTCAACAAGGTTACTCGGGCCTACAACCTCCCGGATGAGGCTTGGTTATCCCCAATACTATAAAGATAATATCATATACATACATTCCTTTCATCATCATATAATCATCATACATAACCTTCTTTCACCACTATAAAGTCATTAAACTTATAAGACATGCATTGGACCTTCAATTCCTCAAGAAACTATAACCGGACATTTTATCAAACACTTGTCGGGTGTATAGTGCTAGTATAAGACCATGCAATTCAAGAGTGTTATCATGCTAGAAAATTCAATGTAAAAACATCAATTGATACTCGCAACACCCTCAAGCAATATACATCAAAATCCTTCATCAAATCTCACAATAGATCTTAGATTCATAGCGCAAAATATAGTAAAATAGTCATAATTTTATAAACTCCAATATAGTGTGCAGTGAATTTCTTAATAAATAAGACCCATGAGTAAATCAACTTTAATTATGCAATGAAAGGTAAAAGAAGGCTTGGGTATCATGGGTGGAAGAAACCCGTGAAAGAAACCCACATACCTTAATTTTCGAGATGAACTTGATGAAGATTGGAGATGAAAACTTGAAGCTTGGATGGGAATCTTGAGATCCGGATGAGAAATGGCCAAGTATAGGTATTTTTTACGTTTGGCAACACTTAGGCCTAAGACCCAAAAGTCTTCGACCGCACAAAAATTAACTGGGAAGAAAATACACAAGTTCGCGTCACGGACCTATCGTGAAAACATGATTTCTTCATCTGCACGCCCTAGTCGCGTCGCGCCAGGGGTGCGCAAACCTCACTGGAATTTGTATTTTTGAAAAAGTAAAATTGCTAATTTATTGCTCTTAAATCGGGGTTAGACCCATTTTCTACTCAATTCGACCCCCTGAACAAGAATATGAAGTCAAATTTTTGATATCACGCATGAATTTTGAGATATATGAAAAAATTATGATTTTGGACACTTTCGAGGCACATTTTCGAACACTTTTTGGGATCGTTTCAAAAGAGTCACCCCAGAACTACCTAACCAGTGTAGGATGGTCGTACAGGATAATTTGGTGGCCCAAGTCCCCATAGAGGAACACTTTCTGAGGATCCGAGAGAGAGAGAGAGAGAGGTAGAGGTTGATGCGTCCTTTTCCGTGGCAAGTTAAGTACGGGCGGCAAGGCAACGATGCGACATTCATTGTACATCACCAAAAACTCATGGTGGTGGAGAGTTATGTCAGTTAGAGAAACTTCCAAGCAACACTTGAAATGAACATATCATGATTTTCAAACTGAGTTGCATTAAACACTAAGTCTATTTCTAAAGCATGATTTCAAATATAAAAACTTGCATGCTTTCTTGAGTTGTGTTATGATATGAAGAGTTGAGCCTCAAGTCGAGTCTGTTAATTGGTTTGAGCCTTATTTGTTTACTTTTAGCCCATTTGCATACCATACATTCCACGTACTGATGCCACTTGGCGCTGCATCATTTTATGATGCAGATTCAGCAGACGCACCGTTGAGGTTCAGCATACCTCGTTCCACATAGTGGTGAGTCCTCCCCTGCATTCGAAGGATACCTTTTACTTTCTTCTTTACATTCGAGTTAGTTTTTTGATTTTGTGATAGCAATGATCTGTCATGGTACCTCCTAGACGCTTAGAGTAGAGGCTTCATAGACTTAGAGTAGAGTATTATTAAGTATTTCGTATTCAAAACTTGAAATATTTTGAGAAGCTAGTTATGATAATTCTATCTTTTCTTTAAATGTTATCATTGAGTATTCTTTTGTTGTTGAGTTAGATGTGATTATGGGGCCAAGTGGTTCGCTCGAGGACTAGCAATAGTCTTTGAGTGCCAGTTACGCCCAAGGTATCCTCCCGGGGCGTGACAAACTTGGTATCAGAGCACAGAGTTCAAGTATCCTAGGGAGTCTATGAAGCCGTGTCTAGTATAGTCTTATTTGTGAGTGTGTTGTGCACCACACTTCATAAGCAGGAGACTATAGGACATTAAGAAGTATTACCCTTCTTCTACGATCCGAATTCGTGCGATAGAGTTTAACTCTATGAAAACTTTGCTCTAATTTGTGCATTACACGTTTGTAGAATACGCCTCCAAAACAAACTGCTGCTCAAAGAGATGCCTCAGCCCCAACTGCTGATAATTCCCAACCAGAGGTCCCTACTCAGATAGGGACAAGGAGACGGGGTTGACCTGCCAGGACTGCTGAGGTCCCATAGATGCCCCCTGCACAGCCGCAGCCAGCTCCCGCTTCTGAGGTAGAATTCAGAGGAGCCATTACGAAGCTCACTCAGCTAATCACCTCGCAAAGAAATAGCCGAGGTCCCTAAGCCCCTATTTCTAGCTCCCAAGAGCCCACAACTGCTATTAGGCCCAGAGACTTCTTGAGAATGAACCCACTAATCCACACAGGGTCGAAGGTTGAGGAGGACCCATAGAATTTTCTCGCGAGATGCATAAGGTGTTGAGGGCCACGGTTGAGTTGCCTCCTACCAGCTTAAGTATGTGGCGAAAGTCTGGTACAATCGATGGGAGGATAGTCGAGGTGAAGATGCTGAGCCTGCTGAGTGGGATGAGTTTGAGAGTGTTTTCTTCAACCACTTCTTTCCCCAAGAGTTGAGGGAGGAGAAGATTGAAGAGTTCGTGAACTTGAAATAGGAGGGGATGACAGTCATAGAATACAACCTCAAGTTCATTAAGCTGTCCAGGTATGCTTTAGAGATGGTCCAGGACATAAGGGCAAGGATGAGAAAGTTTGTGTCTAGGTTGGGCAAACATGCGAAGAGGGAATGCAAGGCAGCATTACTAATTCCGGGACGGATATTTCCAGACTTATGGTTTATGCCCAACAAACTGAGGAGGATAAGATGAAAGACAGAGAAGAGCACTTGAGTAAGAAATCCAACTCAATTGGGTACGAGTCTAACCAGCACAAGCAAGATAAGGGAGACAGGTCTTATTTTCAGAAGAGGCATTCGGGGTATGCACCATCATCAGCCAGTGCACCTACTCCAAATGTCAGGTATGATCAGAAATCGCAGGGGCAGTTGAACCTCAGAGCACGGGGTTCACAGGCCAGTGTGACCCTTGGCTCGAAAAAGAAACCACCCTGTGAGAAGTATGGCAGGATGCATTTGGGGAAGTGCGGGAAAAGAGGAAATGGTTGCTACAAGTGTGTCCAGACAGGTCACTTCCTGAGAGACTATCCACTTTAGGGCTACAGAGCCCAATTTTTTGCTACCATGCTACCACCTAGATGTAATCAGAAGGGTGACATATCAGGGACAAGCGGAGGGACAAACCGCCTTTATACAACGAGGAGCAGACAAGACCAAGAGGTTGCACCAGATGTCATGACGGGTATGCTTCGGGTCTTCACCTTTGATTGTTATGCTTTGCTTGATTCAGGAGAGACAATGTCCTTTTGTAACACCATATATGGCTACGAAATTTGAGATTTCTCCTGAGTATTTACTTGAGCCTTTTCTTGTTTACACTCCTGGTGGTGAGTCCACAATAGCCAAAAGAGTTTATAGAGACCGTGTAGTGTCTATCTACCATAGGGATACTCTTGCGGATCTAGTTGAGTTAAAGATGATTGACTTTGATATAATCCTTGGTATGGAATGGCTCCAAACCTGCTATGCATTGTCTACTGCAGAACCCGAACCGTCAAGTCTCAGTTTCCCATTGAGCCTGTTATAGAATAGAGGAGAGATTCTGTTGCACCTAAGGGCAAATTTATTTCTTATCTTAGAGATAGAAATTTAATATCTAAAGAGTGCATTTACAACCTCGTGTAATTCAAATTTGATGATGTTGATCCATCAACTCTTGAGTCAGTCCTGATTGTAAATGAGTTTCCTAAAGTGTTTCCTGAGGATCTGCCTAGAGTCCCTCCCGATAGGGAGATTGACTTTCAGATTAATGTTCTTCCCGATACCCAACCTATCTCGATTCTACCTTATAGGATGGCCCCTGCTGAGTTGAAAGAGTTGAAGAAGCAATTGAGGGACATTTTAGAGAAGGGATTTATCAGACTGAGTGTTTCTCTTCGGGGTGCTCCTATATTGTTCGTACGGAAGAAAGACGAGTCTCTTAGGATATACATCGATTATAGGTAACTGAATAAGGGTCAGGATAAAGAATAACTATCCTCTCCTTAGAGTAGATGATTTGTTTGACCAACTTCAGGGTGCCTCTTGCTTCTCGAAGATAGACCTCAGATCTGGCTACCATCAGTTGAAAGTGAGGGAATGTGACATTCCAAAGACAACCTTTAGGACTACATATGGCCACATTGAGTTCTTGGTCATGTCCTTTGGGTTGACTAATGCACCTTCAGCCTTCATGGACTTAACAAACAGAGTATTCAGACTCTATCTCGACATGTTCGTGATTGTATTTATTGATGACATCCTGGTATATTCTAAGGATGAAGAGGAACATGTCAACCATCTTAGAGTGATTCTTCAAACTCTCAAAGACCATGAATTGTATACAAAGTTTTCGAAGTATGAGTTCTGGCTCAAGTCTGTGGCCTTCCTAGGTCATGTTGTTTCTAGTGATGGCAATCGAGTGGATGCCCAGAAGATTGAAGCGGTTCAAAACTGACCCAGACCGACCTCACCAATAGATATAAGAAGTTTCTGGGGTTAGCAGGCTACTACCGCAGATTTATTGAGGGTTTTTATTTCTTGTCGGCACCATCGACCAAGCTAACTCAGAAGAAGGACAAGATTTAGTGGTCCGACGAATGTGAGAAGAGTTTCCAAGAGCTGAAGACCAGATTGACTACAACCCTAGTTCTATCCTTGCCCAATGGAACAGAAGACTTTATGGCATACTGTGATGCATCCAGAGTTGGACTGGGTTGTGTGTTGATGCAGAGAGGGAATGTGATAGCCTATGCTTCCAGACAACTTAAGATTCATGAGAGGAACTATCCAACTCATGATCTCGAGTTGGCAGCAATGGTGTTTGCACTTAAGATTTGGCACCACTACCTTATGGAGTACATGTGGATATGTTCACTGATCATAAGAGTTTGCAGTATGTCTTCAGTCAGAAAGAACTCAACCTGCGGCAGAGGAGTTGGCTAGATGTCACGACCCAAAATTCAGGCGTGATGGCACTCACCTAACCCACCAAGGCAAGTCAGCCTAACACTTACTAATCCAAACATAATAATAAGTACGGAAGATGAATAGACTAATACAACAGTTAATCATATGAATACGAAACTACAACTACCCCAAGGACTGGTGTCACATGTACAAGCCTCTAAATATAGAATTCTCGAATAACATACATGTCTCAAATGTTAGTTCTCAAATAGAACATAACATAATAATAGATTACTTGAAAGTCTGCTAAAGACATAAGCAACTACCTTAAGAATAATCCAGAAGCTCGATCTTATAATGAGAAAGGTCTGACCAGAGGGATCAGGCTCGCATCCTACAAAATATAGCAAGGCATGAGTACCAAACACACGGTATTCAGCAAGTGAACTACTAAACACACAATTAAGTAATATAGAATACAGGTACCCCCAACACTCTAACCAAACCCCCACAACTATAACCTGTATAAAATCAGCCCAGCCTAATAGTTCACAATGTACATAGCATATAGCTCAATAACCACACCAACTATTATATATTAACAACACCAGGGATCAAGTGCATCTATCAC
>JAABOM020061733.1:0-10787 GCA_011800125.2 Solanum clarkiae
AAATTAATCTTGAGGACCAACTTAAAGGAAATTTCCAACTTGGTCCCAAATTTTTTTTAAATCGATCCAATTAAGGATATTTGGGGTTTAAGTTAAATTATGGGTCCTAACAATGACATTGCTGGTATTTTGTCCAGTACCAAGAGTCAACCATTGACTATTGCGAATGCTAAGCCTTTTAGGGGAGACATCCTACAAAGAAGAAGAAACTGGAGGGGCAGACTGGGGTTGGTCAACCTGACTCTTGCCCAGAAGCAACCCCGATAAGAGAATTTGAGAAGCCGCCTAGTGATGACATTGTTTGTATTTTGTCCAATAGCAAGAGTGAACAACCAACTTTTGTGAATTCTAAGAGTTACGGGGAAGGACTTCCTATAAAGAAGAAGAAATTTGATTGGCAGTCACTGGGCAGTGAACCTGATTAATGTGTAGAAGTAACAACTAAGTGTATGCCTTTTACATCCTCGAAGAAAAAGTTTAAGAAGCATCTGTTATATACGGGATGGAAATTTGAACTCAAAATGGAGAATGGTAAGATTAAGAAAGATTACATTGCTCCTAATGGAAGCATTTGTGAGTCACTTAGTAAAGTTTGCCAGGTGTTGGAAGAGTAAAAAAATTGTCAGGGGGTTCCGCCAATTGAACAGAGTAGTTTACCCAGTGGCACTGATAACTCCACCCAATCTCCTTGTATTGAAGGACCAACATACAGCAAGCTGCCTCATGAAACAATAATCGAGCCTTATGAAACACGAACCGAACCTGAAGAAATGAGAATTGAGCATGAAAAAACAAGTACTGAACTTGAAGAGAAAAGTATTGCGCTTGAACAAAAATGTATTGTCCTTGAAGAGAAAAGTATTGCGCTTGAACAAAATGTACTGTCCTTGAAGAAACAAGAATTGAACATGAGGAATCAAGAACTGAGCCTGAAGAATCAACAATTGATCCTGAAAAATCAATCCTTGGTCTCGAAGATACAAGAATTAAGCTCGAAGAAATAAGAATTGATCCTGAAGTAACAACGATCGAGTCTAAAATCTGCCTCCGAACTGTAATTGACCATTGTTTACCAGAATCTCAAGACACTTCTACCTATCAGAATTCCTATTGACATGGGGTGAAGATAGGGGCTACATCCCTAAAAGCTACGAAACAACTAGCTGAAACTTGATGAAAATTCTATTCTGTTGGGAATAATCCCAAGAGATATTTTTACTGTTCTCCAGAAGGAAGAACTTTTGTGTCTTTTCGACAAGCTTTCAGATGGTGCGTGAAAAAGTGGGAAGTTCAAAGCCACTTATTTGAACAAGTGTCTTGTTCAACAACAGCTACGGGAAATTGATGTGAGAGGTCACTAGTGGAATATCTCTGGTCTCATTGTTAAAAGAATCTAGAAAGAAGAGAAAACATGGGGATTTAAAATCCGAGCCTTCTCTTAAAAAAGGAGATGGTGATATGCGATCAAGTAAAAGAGCTCGAGAGGTGGCACCTTCTTCCTCTAATCAAACACCTCAAATAGTTTTATCTTGGTTGATAGACAATAATGTAGTCCTGCCACATGCTAAGGTAAAATATTGTGGAAAGAAGAATGGTAATCCAATGGAAGAAGGGCAGATAACTCGCGAAGGAATCAAATGCAATTGCTGCCAAAAGATTTTTGGTCTTCGTAACTTCGAAGCTCATGCTGGAAGCAGTTGCAATAGACCTTTAGCAAATATATACTTTGAGGATGGAAGGTCTCTTCTTGAGTGTCAACTGCAGATGAAATGCAAACAGAGTCGTTTTATCTCAAATGACAATACATGTTCTGTTTATCATACTATTGGATGTTGAAATGAGATAATTATATACTTTAACATTTATATATGTAGGAGTATTAACGACATCATTATATATTATTAACAAAGTAAATAGAAATAGATACAGTAACATATGTATTTTTCATGTTGTGATCAATTTCTTCTATACCATTTTCAAACAGAATGACCTGTTACATTTAAATTGAAAATGAAATATCAGTATCATACACAAGAACTCTGCAATTACTTATTTTCATTCCATTTAAATTGTAAGAGCATTATGATATGTTAATAAATAACAACATATTCATTCCTTTAAGGGCCAAGGTCCCCCTCTACTTTAATAGGATTTATGGTAGTTTAAAAATGGACCATTTTCTTCACCTTAACCCCATAGTTTGATCAGTACAAAATGATGCTAAATCTACTTCGTACTTTTGGGATTGAATGCTTACAAGAGAATCTAATTATCAAGTGAAGGATTAACCTTCAAATTGACTAATCAGTAAAGATGAAGACTCATGGTAATTTGAAGTTGCATCTCATCCCCAAATGTGGCATAAGAATTTGACAATTAATATGGACTAACTATTATGCTACAAAAACTAATGAATATGACCTCAGTCTGAACTGTCTTGTTTTGGTTGTGGTCTAGAAAAGCAATATTCTTGCAGTCTTGTTGACATACTTCATATAAACTTTCATAACGAGACAATATAATATAGAGTTATTTATGTAAACACCAAAGGAGAAAATTTATTCATCAAGCTATACTCCTCTTAGGAAAGTGAAATATATAAACAGAAACAAGTCACCATTTAGGATACAAAAAACATGCAATTATATTATACTGCAAAATAGAGGAAAATGATGGGAATATAGTATGACACTCATTGAGAATACAACAAATTTCATTAATTAAAGTTGCTAAACACACATATTGAAATAGTGTTACCAAAAGATGAGGATTTAAAATAACAAAAGGATCATATGTTTCAAAGACGAATTAGAAAAGCTCCGTCGAAGAGTGCCTGCAAGTTTCAACAGATGATTTAAGAAACTGAAGTAAGAAAATTTCACTTTTGTCTCAAATGATGCACCAGTAATGACATGTCTTATTTTCAAACTAACTTTCGATTAAGCTTTAATTTGACCAAAATATGATCTTCAATTTCAGAGGCATAGTTAACAAAACCTTATTAAGTAAAACAACAGAAAGGAGATGTGTCTACTACATACCAACTGCTTGCTCGGTACTATCACGAGATGTATTAACTTGAAGAGATATCCCCACTACTCATTCTCAGACTCATTTATTCATGGTCTTCATGAAAACATCAGGAACTGTCATATAACATAGTCAAGACAGAAATCACGTCGGATTCTCCAAAAATACACCACTTTTGAAAAATTCGACACACACTCACTGACACTTTTGAAGAGTCTGAGCAACATAGTTATACAGGAGAATCCTAAAAGACTTAATGAAGCATAGACCTACAAGACTACCAGCCCTAAATTCTAGCCTCATCCCCACCAGCACCTACCCTGACTACAACAAAGAAGAGTTAAATACCTACATTCATGCAGAATTTTGAAAATTCATTAAAAGGATATCTTATCTAAATAATTAGAAGTGAGAGAATTAAAAAATTAAATAACATGTAGCGGCCACATGTGACATGCTGGTTATCCCTTAGTTTTAATATTTATAGCTACTAATGTGATAGAATCTAAAGCGGTAAGCATGCAAATTCAAAGATTTATAAGTGGTGACCCACTTCAATGTTTTGTTTGGTAAGAAAGTCAGGAGGAAAAAAGATGTCTGGTGCTGTTAATGGGGTATAATCTCAAAGATACATCATGATATACTATAGACTCCTAGACATTAGTTAAATGGAAAAGTTGGGAAAAGGTAAATTGATTATTCCTTGCATATTCACTTAGTTATATAAGAAAGAAACCCACTTCAAAGTTATATAACAATCTTGTGATTTGCAAGAAAGCAAGTAGAAGTACAGTTCATTTACTGAATTTCTTGATTTATAATGTACGAATTTAGTTTTGGAGCTATAGTTTGCTTTCTTTCCTCTTAGTGTAAGTTGTATGATTGTGGAATTTCCACAAACAGATACAAATCAAAAGTTGTTTAGATGCATGTTAAATTTTGGAATCAAATGGAGAAAAGAAAGCACAACATGAGAAGATGAATACAAGATGTCATAAATTGATGATGCCACGTTCCATTGGATCAAAATTATCCAATTGTTGATGGCCTTCTTATCTAAGAAGCAACAACAAAATAGAAAGTCTAAGATGAACCTGTCTTATTTTAGCTTCTTCTAATAAGGAGTTTGTATTTGGAAGTTATTTATGAACAGAAATTTGGCATTAAACTTCAAACATTGTTTTTCAGTCAATCAAACATATTTATTAGAACGCAAACATAGCAAGAAGAAAAAGAAAATTAAGTCATTACACAAATTAAAAACTTACCTTAAACTCGGAAGAGCAAAATAAATTTATTGCAGATATACGAAGATTGACATTGTCTTTAGGAAAATATTAGAATTGGATGTGTTGTGTACAATCAACAATTCAAATGAACGAGAGCATATATCAATAAAGTATACAATTGTAAAATCTAAACTCAGAACACAACAAATTAATTAGATAAGAAGTCATATTGTTGATAAGTTTTTATCTAAGAGGAAGCAAGAACAATTTCTAAGTGAAATATAGCAGTATGCCCAATTTCTAAGTACCTGCAATTCCACATAGTACGGCACGATATGAGTTACCAGAGAGACACTCCGTATGGTTAAAACTCAAGAATGCAAACTACAAGTTATGATTATTTTTATTTGATTGCAAGTAAGTTATATCTCTTAAACGATGTAAACCTCAGTTCTGAGGATGGGATTGAAGATAAATGTACTGGTAGCAAAGAGATTAGCATTCAGGGAGCTACAAACATCATTTCACATTTAAAGCTTTTCCCTTTTATTCCTTTTTCTCCTGGCATTGTTTACTCTGTACGATATTTCCTTCCACAGGGAGCTAAAGTTTTCTTAAGCATTTTCAGGTCTTTTGGTTGGAAGTTTCAATTTTCCATAAAACGATATGGTGTTTGATTTGACAGGTTATTCTAGCTAAGGGCATCCTATACATGTTTTCTCCAGCCACACCTCTTCTGCAACTTCCTAAGCTCAGCTTGCTTGAGAATTTGATGTTGGAAAAAGAAAATTTAGCAAAGAGGATAAAAACCAATTCGAGAACTTTTGAACCAAAGGAAGCAACCATTTTTCTGGTCACTTTATTTTACCTAATAAAGCCCCACATAAAGACTGAAAGAATTTTTCAATCCAAAGAATGAAGAAGCATGAGGTGACATAGACATGCACATATAACTCAAGCTAATAACAGGCATTTTGCCTAACGAAATAATAAGAAAGACTCAAAGAATCTTTTAATTAAGCTAGAGGATGAACAAGTATGAGGTGACATAGATATGGCACATACAACTCAAGTTAAATGCTAGAAAACATAGAACCTTAGTTTGTGATCTGAATGCAGGGAATGAAATTAGTAACCTACGATGCATAGAAGACAATACTATTAGAAATTCCACGAGTTAAACCTATGTAGCTATTCAAAACTTATCTACTTAGTGAAAAAGTGAGTCAACTAGTCTAAGATCGTCAGTTAGTAAGATATAAGATGCAACAATCAAGAAGCCATATAACCTTTTAAAATTAAAACCAATATAATTTACATAAGAGAAATGCATTACTGACCTTTGAGAATTTTATTCACATATCCTCTCTCCTTTATTCTCGTTGAGTTCCTTTTAGTATCACAAATTTCTATCAAAATGAGATAGAGCAGTTGATTAAAACAAGCACGTGCAAAAATCACTTTTAAGAAAGAGCCAAAGGCTCAACAAATGCTATAATTGTGTTTATTGGGGCCAGAGGTAACAGAGGATGATATACAAAGGATAAAAAGCAAAATCTTTAGAATAATACCTCATTGAGATCTCAAAAATGTCGTCATCTCACAAGGAACGTCGAGCCATGAGAAAGATGACCAGTGGCATTTTAGTGATTTTAATTTTATTTAAGGTCATAAAATAATTGTATAATTAATGCTCAAAGTAAAAATCTAGAATAATTCCTACATATCTTTATATTTGTTATGGGTCCATATGGATATTTTTGTAATTGTGTTAAAATGAAAAGTTTGTATTCCATCCTTTCACTTTTACTTATCACTCTTTCACTTATCAGGGTCAAACTATATGAACTTCGACTAACGTTTTAAGATATATTTTTTCACCATATTAATATGAGAATGATTGCAACGTATAGCATTTTCGTATCGTTTCAGTCATTTAAATTTTAGATTTCAAATATGTAACACCCCATATCTTACAATACTAGTATTATGCAAATGAAACATGATATGGTTTGGTCAAAGTAGCGCCCATTTTGAAAAGTTCTCGAATCTCATGTTATAGGGCGATATGTGTGTCTAACTCTTAAGAGGGTCGAGTGTATACGTATTTTGTGTAAAATTGCGGAGATCATGGCCCTAAAGAAAGTGAGAGAATTGAGGTGCTTGTAGGACTTAGTAAGCTAGTAAGTGAGTCACCTACTTGCTTAGCTTAAATTGCTAGCTAAACGGAGACGAGACACGATGTCGAATTTGTCCAAGTCCGATTATGAATAAATTCTGAGTAAAAGGTGTAACTTTAGCCCATGTTTTACCATTATAAATGGACTTTATTTTCATTCCAAGATGAATAATAAAAGGGCCCAAGTACACCATAACCCACTTGACTAATTGGGCCCAAAACTAGGTAAGGAGAAAAGGGAGAAATGAACAGCCAAGGCCCAACCAATTTGAACCCAATAAGGCCCAAGTGAAAGGGGCAAGGAGCTTCATCACTAGCTTGGTAAAGTAAGGCTAAAAATGCCTTAGTAGGTCGGCCAAATTCCCCCTTTAAAAAGGGTTTAAAATAGCTCTCATAAGTCATTTTCAACTTGAACAAAAAATCAGATTGCTCTCAAAGTTTTCTCTCAACCCTTTCTTGACTTTGTAAAGTAGCCAAAGGAATCTTTTAGGGTTCTTAAGGAGGCCCTCAACCTTTAAGGTAAATGTAAGTGATTAGAGTTGTGTATTTAGTAAAGTTTCTTCATAAAAAGTAAGAGACTATGTTCGTTAGGTATATGTTGAAAATTCTGGATAGCATGTGTTCCAAGATTGTTATGCATTTTTCTTGTTTATTTGGTAGATTTTCTCTTTTTGGTTGGATTGATTATGAAGGGAGACTACTGTTATTAATGAGTATTGGTTCTTAAATGATGTAGAGCTTCCCAGTTTGAGCATGACAATTACAAGCAGATACTCAAGGGTATAACAGGAAGGGTTGTTGTACCACTTTTACAGTCCGCAAAAGTGAGTTCTTATAGGATATCGCAATTGTGTTCTTAATACGAACTTGTAGGCTGCTGGATGTGAGGCTATTGCCTCACGTCCTTAATGACTTCTTTGGTACTATTCTTAGACTATTTTAAGGCTATTTTTATGTACAGATATGTTGTGTATAGTTTGGGTAAAGTTGAAACAGGTTTGGAATTGTCGACGTCAAAATGTGGCAAAGGGATGTATCGTTATGCCGTCAATTTGTATATTGCATAGAATTATAATGTGTTGTGCTTTGTGGGCTGTTGTAAGACTGTTATGGCACTAGATCAGGCTGCACATGATATGCATATGAGAATGTGTATTAGAAAGTACGATTAGGGGCGGAAAGGTTGAGAGAATATGCTCGGGTTTATAAATACTCGTTTGCTACCCGTATGTTTTTTTATGAGATTGGGCTACCAAGATGTATCTATTAGCTGCTAATGCTAGTTTTGTTACCCACTATGTTATAGATAAATATTTGGAGGAAGGGGAAGTTATCTTGAGGTAATAGCAAGGTCGTACAACGAGGTATATAAGGTTACTTGATTTCGTATTATTCAACATATGAAACATAGATCTCTCCATGATACATAAAGGCAGTTACCAAGACCGACACAACTATTTACCATGTCTCAATTCTTTCACATGTTCATATGCTCCCATACATAGTCACCTTTAAATCTGCATACATTTTTAGATACCAAGATACACGAATTCATTTTACTAAATAAAGTCATGTGTTGTTCTACCTCCTATGCATTTCATTATTTGTGTAACTTACTCCTTTCATTGTAGTGTTGTCTTTTGTGATTATTTACATGTCATATGTTTTATCTACGGTCCTACAACTCTAATATTATGACCATCAAAAGAATCATCTCAAAGGTAATTGAAAGATAAAGTAAAGTATTTTGCTTATTGATGGGTGGTAACCCGAGGGATGGAAGAATATCCTATCCAGGGTCAATCCTATCACTGGGGTAGCCCAAGGAGTTAAAGGAAAAGCCTAACCAAGGCTGATCTTGATATAGATTTACCACTGATCAGCTGGTCATTTGTATTACATATTGTGCACAGATTATATAGCAAAGGTAAAGTAAAAAAAAAGAACATAAAGTACATGATCCCATAGTATAACTTAAGGTGGTCTCTTATTCTACACTAGTGCATAGCTCCATTTGAGTTGTTGCTTTATATACAGTATTTCTTTCCTTACATATTCAGTACACTATCTCATACTGACATCTCTTACGGGGGACCTTCATTTCATACTGCAGGTACAGGTGCTAGTAGATCTCGCCAGTAGGAGTATAGGATACCTAGCTATTGTTACCAAGCTCCAGGTTTCTTCGGAGCTTTGTGTATGTCTAGAGCTTATATTTTTGTATTGTACAGTTAGTCGAGGCGAGGCCTGTCCCAACCATTATTAGATACTTTTTCTTATCTAGAGGCTTTGTAGACTATGTAAATTAAAGTGTGGTCATGTCTCTTACTTTAAACAATTTGTGGCCCCAATGGCCTAGTCATATGCATTTCCTTTTGGCTTGCTATTACTGTTTACTTTCTTAAAAGCATGTTTTATGTAGAAATACCTTGTAATATGTATAGAAAGATAATATACACAGGTTGGTTCTCCCCAGCCTTATCGACAGCGGGTGCCAATCTGCCTTAACGGGACTTTGGGTGTAACAGAAGTGGTATCAGAGCGGGTCATCCTAGGGAGTCTACAAAGTCGTGTCTATGTAGAGTCTTGTTTATCGATATGTTGTGCACCATATTTATAAGCAGGAGGCTACGTGGCATTTAGGAGTTGTTATATTTTTTTCATTCTTTA
The DNA here is from genome assembly GCA_011800125.2 of Solanum clarkiae. NCBI lineage: Eukaryota > Viridiplantae > Streptophyta > Magnoliopsida > Solanales > Solanaceae > Solanum > Solanum clarkiae. The sequence continues at coordinate 9,109 of JAABOM020061733.1, forward strand.
GATCGTGCCATAGAACCAAGTGTAATAAGTGCATTATGTCTAACTTCTAAATTGTTTTGTACAGCAAGTATGCCAGAAACCAGGAAAAATAAAGGTAAAGGAAAGGAAGTAGAAGTGGTGGTTGGTATACCTAGTTGGTGAGACAATGAAATTAGGTTCAAGAGGAGTCTATGTCACAGACATCTCCAACTCCTCCAGCTCCTGATGAACCCGAAAGTAGTGAAATTCCCCCAGAAACACCTATTGATGCTACCGTGCAGGATTTGGGAAATGCAGTTGGCACAAGGATACGTGATTTTCTTAAATTGGACCCTCCATCCTTCACTAGGTCATATCCTAATGAAGATCCCCAAGGCTTTATTCATCAAATTCAACGCACTTTAGATGTTATGCATGTGAGTGTATAGAAGCTGTTGAGTTAGCGACATATAGGTTGAAGGGTGTGGCTATATTGTGGTATGAAGCTTGGAAGCAATCTAAGGGTATAGATGCACCTCCAGCTACCCGGAAGGAGTTCAAAGAGGCATTTCTTGACCATTACTTTCCATTAGAGATCTGAGAGGCGCATGCAGATCAGGTTTTAAACCTCTACCAAGGGAATATGAGCGTGAGGGAGTATAGACTTCAATTTAATTCCCTGGTCAGGTATGCTCCTAATGTAGTTGCTGCTATGGCAGATAGAGTTCATCGATATGTGGATAGATTGGATATGTATCTGGTCTGAGACTGTACCATTGCTTCCTTGAACAAATACATAGATATAGCGAGAATGCAAGCTCTTACACAAAAATTGGAGGATCAGAGGCAAAGGAGGACACAAGAGTTAGAAAGGGCACAGTCCAAGAGGGCCAGGTCTACAGGACAGTTTACACCACCCCAAGGTGAGCTTAGGCTTTGGTTTTTTAATAGATAACCTAGATCATCATGCTCTTACTTTGCAGCCAGTGCTCTACCATAACTTCAGAGGTCTAGGAGAAATCAGTTTGGTTCAAGAAGTGAAGGGCAAGGAGCTCGGACAATGGAATATTCAATAGGCCAGCAAATGACTCCTATGCAACCTTATAAAAAGTGTGGAAGAAGTCATTCAGGTATATGTCGTGTTGGGACAGACGCTTATTATTGGTGTGACGCACCAGGGCATATGATGAGAGATTGCCCGAGAAGACGTATGGGTGATATAGCACAATCTATTGGATCAGCTGTTGCATCATCATCGTCAATTCCTCCATTAGGTAGGGGTCAACAAGCACCTATGGGTTGTGGTAGAGGTGTTAGAGGGGCAGCTAGCTCTAGTGGAGTCCAGAATCACACTTATGCTCTGGGGAGTCAGTAAAATTTGGAAGCTTCACCCGATGCGGTCACAGGTACATTGTCCATCTTTTCACATAATGTATATGAATTAATTGACCCTGGTTCTACACTATCATACATCACCCCACCAATTGCTGGGAAGCTTAAGAGAACACCCAAATTATTGAACAAACCATTTGAAGTGTCTACACCAACCGGAGAATCAATTATGGCTAGAAGGGTTTATTATGACTGTGTAGTAACTGTTTGTGACCGTGACACATCGGTTGACCTTATTGAGCTAGAAATGGTGGAATTTGATGTTATAAGGGGTATGGATTGGTTAGCTTCTTGCTATGCCACCGTGGATTGCCGAACTAAGAGAGTGT